>CM030865.1:6185197-6365197 GCA_018105865.1 Metaphire vulgaris
CTGTTCCTGTGGTGGGTCCTCCTGACGGTCCACTGGTCCCAGTCGGCGGTTGTGGCGTTCCTGCTCCCGTTCCTGTTGGCGTTGTTCCTCCAGGAGGTCTGTTTCTGGGTCCTCCTTCCCTGTGGTGGGTTCCTCCCTGTTCCTGTTGGCGTTGTCCACTGGTCCCAGTCGGCGGTTGTGGCGTTCCTGCTCCCGTTCCTGTTGGCGTTGTTCCTCCAGGAGGTCTTTCTGTTCCTGTGGTGGGTCCTCCTGACGGTCCACTGGTCCCAGTCGGCGGTTGTGGCGTTCCAGGAGGTTCCTGTTGGCGTTGTTCCTCCAGGAGGTCCTTCTGTTCCTGTGGTGGGTCCTCCTGACGGTCCACTGGTCCCAGTCGGCGGTTGTGGCGTTCCTGCTCCCGTTCCTGTTGGCGTTGTTCCTCCAGGAGGTCTTTCTGTTCCTGTGGTGGGTCCTCCTGACGGTCCACTGGTCCCAGTCGGCGGTTGTGGCGTTCCTGCTCCCGTTCCTGTTGGCGTTGTTCCTCCAGGAGGTCCTTCTGTTCCTGTGGTGGGTCCTCCTGACGGTCCACTGGTCCCAGTCGGCGGTTGTCCTGTGGTGGGGCGTCGGCGGTTGTGGCGTTCCTGCTCCCGTTCCTGTTGGCGTTGTTCCTCCAGGAGGTCTTTCTGTTCCTGTGGTGGGTCCTCCTGACTGGTCCACTGGTCCCAGTCGGCGGTTGTTCCTGGCGTTCCTGCTCCCGTTCCTGTTGGCGTTGTTCCTCCAGGAGGTCCTTCTGTTCCTGGTGGGTCCTCCTGGGTCCCTCCCTGACGGTCCACTGGTCCGTTGTTCCTCCAGGCGGTCCTTCTGTTCCTGTGGTGGGTCCTCCTGGCGTCCCTGTCCCAGTCCGGTTGTGGCGTTCCTGTTCCTGTTGGCGTTGTTCCTCCAGGAGGTCCTTCTGTTCCTGTGGTGGGTCCTCCTGACGGTCCACTGGTCCCAGTCGGCGGTTGTGGCGTTCCTGCTCCCGTTCCTGTTGGCGTTGTTCCTCCAGGAGGTCTTTCTGTTCCTGTGGTGGGTCCTCCTGACGGTCCACTGGTCCCAGTCGGCGGTTGTGGCGTTCCTGCTCCCGTTCCTGTTGGCGTTGTTCCTCCAGGAGGTCTTTCTGTTCCTGTGGTTGGTCCTCCTGACGGTCCACTGGTCCCAGTCGGCGGTTGTGGCGTTCCTGCTCCCGTTCCTGTTGGCGTTGTTCCTCCAGGAGGTCCTTCTGTTCCTGTGGTGGGTCCTCCTGACGGTCCACTGGTCCCAGTCGGCGGTTGTGGCGTTCCTGCTCCCGTTCCTGTTGGCGTTGTTCCTCCAGGAGGTCTTTCTGTTCCTGTGGTGGGTCCTCCTGACGGTCCACTGGTCCCAGTCCTCCTGACGGTCCACTGGTCCCGGTTGTGGCGTTCTGCTCCCGTTCCTGTTGGCGTTGTTCCTCCAGGAGGTCCTTCTGTTCCTGTTGGTCCTTGTTGGTCCCTCCAGGAGGTCCTGCTCCTGTTCCTGTTGGCGTTGTTCCTCCAGGAGGTCTTTCTGTTCCTGTGGTGGGTCCTCCTGACGGTCCACTGGTCCCAGTCGGCGGTTGTGGCGTTCCTGCTCCCGTTCCTGTTGGCGTTGTTCCTCCAGGAGGTCCTTCTGTTCCTGTGGTGGGTCCTCCTGACGGTCCACTGGTCCCAGTCGGCGGTTGTTCCTCCAGGAGGCGTTCCTGCTCCCGTTCCTGTTGGCGTTGTTCCTCCAGGAGTTGTCCTTCTGTTCCTGTTCCTGTGGGGTCCTCCTGACGGTCCACTGGTCCCAGTCGGCGGTTGTGGCGTTCCTGCTCCCGTTCCTGTTGGCGTTGTTCCTCCAGGAGGTCTTTCTGTTCCTGTGGTGGGTCCTCCTGACGGTCCACTGGTCCCAGTCGGCGGTTGTGGCGTTCCTGCTCCCGTTCCTGTTGGCGTTGTTCCTCCAGGAGGTCTTTCTGTTCCTGTGGTGGGTCCTCCTGACGGTCCACTGGTCCCAGTCGGCGGTTGTGGCGTTCCTGCTCCCGTTCCTGTTGGCGTTGTTCCTCCTGACGGTCCAGGAGTCGGCGGTGTGGCGTTCTGTTCCTGTTGGCGTTGTTCCTCCAGGAGGTCTTTCTGTTCCTGTGGTGGGTCCTCCTGACGGTCCACTGGTCCCAGTCGGCGGTTGTGGCGTTCCTGCTCCCGTTCCTGTTGGCGTTGTTCCTCCAGGAGGTCCTTCTGTTCCTGTGGTGGGTCCTCCTGACGTGGTCCCAGTCGGCTGTTCCTCCCAGTTCCTGTTGGCCGTTCCTGTTGGCGTTGTTGTTCCTCCAGGAGGTCCTTCTGTTCCTGTGGTGGGTCCTCCTGACGGTCCACTGGTCCCAGTCGGCGGTTGTGGCGTTCCTGCTCCCGTTCCTGTTGGCGTTGTTCCTCCAGGAGGTCCTTCTGTTCCTGTGGTGGGTGCTCCTGACGGTCCACTGGTCCCAGTCGGCGGTTGTGGCGTTCCTGCTCCCGTTCCTGTTGGCGTTGTTCCTCCATTTTCGATTGGTTGTGTCGTACCTGGCCATGTTGTGTTTTCACAGTAGCACACTTGTTCATTCTTTAATTCATTTTGATCGTTTTTTGTTCGACAGGTTTTGCAGCATTTCTTACGTTCTCTCTGGTTGTTGCATATTTCTTTTGTGCACATCTGTCTTTGATCTGTATCTGTTTCTCTGCATTCTATTTAAAAGCGATTAATATGTATTTATTAATATTTTTGCTTCGATGTTATTTACTTTATTTTTATTATTATGACCCTTTTGTTATTTAATGGTTATAAAAATGTTTATGTTGCTTCACGCAAGCTGAAAAATTGTATTCTACCATAGCTTTGCCACTCGCTAACACGCGCATCTTTAACTACATTGGCCTTCTTATTTCTCGAAATAATTTTCCCATAACGGGACATGACATCAGATGCCCAAGATGCTTTGCTTTATTATAAAACACTGGAAAATAATGTTTACTAAACGAAGTCATATCCTGAAAATATCTTCTGCGCTTAATAAACGATAGGATCACGCCGATTATAGAAAAACTAATTCCTGAAAATTAAACAGGATTTAGAATGGACAGAGGCGCGAGGGGGCCATTTTACAACTGCCAACTGTATTGGAAAGAAATCTAAACACGAAAACAGACACCTACATATGCTTCATAGACTTTCAAAAAGCTTTTTATTAAGTGAAATATAACAAATTTAGGGAGGTCATGAAACTCTCAATGTAGCAGAGAAGCCAGACTTTAAAAGAAAGTCGATAGAACATCTGTAGTGGGAATAAGAAGCTTGTTTCATGACTAAATCAGGAGAAACAAAATATTTTGAAACCCGAAGAGGAGTGGAGAGGACAGCGATGCATATTGTCATCCATCCTATTTAATCTCTATAACGAATACTTACTATCAAAAGGCCTGAATGGATTACCTGAAGTTAAAATAGGAGGATACGATACAAGCACCATAAGATATGCAGATGACACAACCTTATTAATTGAAAATGAAGAAAATTTGAAGACCTTGATGATGAACATAGTTGAGATGGGCACAGAATATGGAATGGAACTAAACTTGAAAAGAGAAAAGTCATGGTAGTCAACAAAGAAGCTCAGTAAAAGGACAGCATCGTCATCAAAAATTCAGCTGATAGAAGTTTATAAGTACCTTGGGAGTTATATCACAGACGACGGTCGAAAAGAAAAGGAGATCAGAATAAGAACAGGCATGGCCATGGGCCTTTTGGAAGATGAAAGAGCTCATGAGAAGAGGCCTCGACATCGAGCGCAAGAAAAAAATTATCCAATGCTACATCTTCCCAGTCGTAACAGGTCAACTGGGCGACGCCGACTCAGCACCGGCCAGCTCGGCGACGGTCAAATCGGCGACAGGACAACTCGGCGAACGGAAAACTCGGCGCCGGCCAACTCGGCGCCGGTCAACTCGGCGACGCGTCGCGCAAGTTCATGTACAAAGCTATAGAAAATATCCTGAAAGAGAGCCGGTTTTTATTAGCTGGACGCGGGCAAGGCAGTAGTTATAACATATTTAGATTTGGCCAAAGCTTTTGATAAAGCGACACACACAAGACTGGCCGCTAAACTAAAGTCCTGTGGAATACGAGGGAATATTCTCAGATGGATTCAAAATTATTGGAAGGATGCTTGGGCCATTGTGCAGATATATCGACACTGAGGGGCGGGAGCAGGAACATATTAATAGGTCACTAACCGTCATCTAAATTCAAATACTAAAAGAGCCACAGACGTTCAACTAAACCCTCCAGCTTGAAAAGCTTTGATGTTCCTGTCTGCTTGGGCAGGAGAGAGCCCTGTCATGTTCTGGCCTAGACTAGTCTAGCGATTTGTATGGACGAGGGCAGGCACATTTCTTCTTCTTCTCAGCATGCCCACTAGTGGAGCGTTACTGTTTCCAGAGTCCGGTTCCATAAATCCCTGTATTGGTCCTCCTGAATTGGCGCCGAGTTGACCGTCGCCGATTTGACCGTCGCCGAGTCGACCGGGCGCACACTTGAACTGGCGCCGAGTTGACCGTCGCCGAGTTGTCGGTGCCGAGTTGGCCGGTGCCGAGTCGACCGTCGCCGAGTTGGGGCGTACCCCTTCCCAGTACTGACTGTAACTGTAACTGAAGTGAGATTAGTAATTTCTAATATTATTAAATTTATGTGCTGAAAACGAATATGACAATGAAATTGAAAATTGCCTCTAGTTTCTTTTGTAATGTACAATTATTGTTTTTTACACTAGCGCATGGCAATAGTCATGGAAAAAAGAAAAAAGAAGGACAAGAGGTATGCGATAACTACAGAGGTATAAATCTTCTATGTCACGCGAGTAAGATCTTTACCTCAATCGTGCTACAAAGGCTAAGAAAGAGAAAGGATGAGATTCTAGCGGAAGAGCAGGCGGGGTTCAGAGTCGGGAGAGGCACAGCAGAGCAAAGCTTCATTCTGAGGCAACTGTCTTAGAAGTACATGGAATTCAACAAGGACCTGTACGTGTGTTATGTCGACTTCAGGAAAGCCTTCGATAGCTTATGGAAAACCATGCGACAACTGGGATACCCGTAAAAAATTGTAAGGCTTCTAGAAAGCTCGTACTCTGGCACGCTCAGTGCAGTACGAGTACAGGAAGGGCTCACAGACTGGTTCGAGACAACGGTAGGCACCCTCCAGGGATGCGCACCGTCACCCCTATTATTTAATATCTTCCTCCGGCTAATCACGGCAAGAGCGCTGGAAGACGTAGACATTGGAGCAGCAATCAGTGGATTCACAATAAACAACCTAAGCTTTGCAGACGACACAACCGGAATCGCAGAAACACAACAAGACCTACAGCTCATAATAGACAGAATAGACAAAGAAAGCAAAAGAATGGGAATGAAAATAAATGCAGAAAAGACTGAAACGCAGCTAATATCCAAAAGGAAAGACAGGATAGAGGTCAAGTTAAACGGAGAGGTAATAAAGCAAAGCGAACAGTTTGTATATCTCGGAGGAGTCATAAACTCTGATGGGTCATCCAAAGCAGACGTTAACAGAAGAATCCGACTAGCTGGCGATGTAATGAGAAGTCTACAGACTAGGGTGGAGTGAAAAGGACGAAATTTTAAAAATTTTCGAATTTAAAATTCTAATAGTGGGGGAAAGTTGTGCAAGGTATCAGTGATTTCTTCAGTGAAAATTTTGAATTTCTAAATGAACGTTAAGAGCCTCCCCAGAGACGATGAAGTTTGGGCATTTTGTGCAATTATTGCATTTTGGCATATAGGCCTTATTCATTTACGTACAACTGTTTTATTTTAATAATACAAGCAATACAATTATCCAACACTCCTTTTGTAAAGAGGTAAACAGAATTACAAACATTTTCTATTGCAACTTGCATACTTATAGACCCTGTATTGCTGCGGCAATCTTCGTTATGTCTCACAATATGCAAAGCACAGTACATGCCGGCTCAATTACACAATATGCGCTTTACTGTGAAACCACAGATTTCTGTCTGATTCTGTCTGAAGTCTGATTTTGTGCTAGAATATGGCATGAGCCTGAGAGAGGCATGCTTTGACTTTATGTGTCCTTCTCTTGCAATTGGACCATATACTGCAGCACTCGCCTCAGTTACTAGCTTCACACATCTTTCAGTTGCCTGAGAATGGCACTAAAATCTCTGAAAGTTCAACTGCTGATCTGCGCTCTTTATCAAGGAATAAATGTCTTGGCCTGAGAGGTTAGAAAGTAGAGGAGGAGCTGATAGTTGTTTCTTGTGCCAGTTAAATAAGTCAATATAGGCCTAACTGGCAGCATCAACATTGAACACTGGAATTTTGAATTCGAGTATTATTTGAAGTACGTCTAGCTTTCAGCATTCTTCATAGCACTACCTTCTCTGATGTGTTGCTGTGCATCTGCATCTGATAACATTGCCAGCAGTAGATTCTCTTCATGTCCAAAGTAGCCGTTTCTTTGGATTGCCGGATCAGCTACTAATTTAAGTTCTACAGGAAGGTATCGTGATAATGAAATTGTCTTCCAAAGTTGGTGCCCTCCGTCCTTGCAGGATGGTTTCATTTCGATATGAAACCAGACTTGAGTATATACTTTTGTTTCATAAGTTGCTAGTTTTTCAAATTTTCAGTTGGGTTTTCCGTACCTCGGTTAGCTGTTGCAAACCATCTTGAATGTGCGAGTTTTCTTGGGTCGCGTGATGCCAAACTCTGTGAACAGTCACCAATTGTTATAGCCTTCCAAACCTATCTGAACTTAAGTCTTCGCATGTTACAATGGGTATCTCTCCTTCAATTAAATCGAAACCTACAATGGAAAAGTTCTGACAAGTTTTTAGCTGCTGACCAAGTGGACCAGAAACCCCTTAGGTCCTGTACTGGTAGTTTACCCACTGCAAAGATCACCCTACTTCTTCTAACAACCTCATAATAGCTCCTGATTTCCCAGTATTAGTTACAATACCATCGCAACCAGTAGCAACTAGTTTCTGCAAGTCAGCTCCTTTCTCTTTTAACATGTACACAATACACGTTTTGATTCAAATCGCAGATTCTTTCTCGGTGAAACGTGACCAACCTGACTCCTAAACAATTGCCACACACTCCTCAATTACAGTTTTCATATGATATATTCCATCTTTCTTCTTAGGCACTAGTGTTTTATCCTTACTTCCATCAAAAGAAACACATTCAATAACATTGCTGTCCTCCTCTTCATTCAGTTCCGTTCTTTTCCTTTCCCTTCAATTCTCATTTTGCTTCTGTCTAAATGAGGGTTTTATCGTCTTCATAAACGAGTACAATGTCTTGAAAACATGCCGAAGATAGGGCAGCTACTTACCTTATCTGATACAGAATACATGTCATGCAGCTATTAAAGATACATTAGCCAGAGAAGTTCGCACTTGTGAAGAGGTCTTCTTTGTTCTTTTTACCTTACTCTCAGTTTCTCGCCGTGAAATCCCTGGCGGATCATAGTTGTCATCATTAGGAGTATCACTATCTGAAGTATAGGCCTATGTATCTTCATTAGGCCTACTGATGACTTCAACAGGAACATCTGCTTATCCACTTGTGGATGGTTGTGATGCAGAGACCTTGGAGAGTTCTGAGTGTCTCCTTGCCAACCTCTTTAGAATATTCCCACATTCCGTGATGACAATTCCTACCACGGCCATTTGTCTAGCACCTCGCTGATGCAACTGAAATTCACGATCCTTTACAGGCACCTTGTTTTTCATCACACAGGCACACTAGCTGGTAAGGTGTAATTAACTTCAGCACCCTTGTGTGAGACAGTGGGAATAGAAGATATATCCCAACGCAGAAACATACCCAATTAACAATTAGCAATATTACTGAAACTTGAGGACGCTTGGGGAGGCTCTAAACATTAATCCAGCTAAGTGATTTTTGGCACAGTTTCTCTCTATACCATAACACAACTTTTCCAAACTATTACATTTACATCACTGAGAAAAAGTTTTTTCACTCCACCCTACTACAGACCATATGGAAGAACAAAAAGTTAAACATTCCCACAAAGATTCATATATATGTCTCTGGTGTTGAGTGTACTACTCTACAACTCAGAAACATGGACGCTCACAGCTGAGTTAGAGCGGAAACTAAAGGTATTTGAAATGGACTGCCTTAGAAAAATAGGCAGCATATCCAAGATAGAACATCAAAGAAACGAAGATATTAGAAAAAGACTAGGAGCAGAAAGATCAGTAATCAACACAATCCAAGAAAGAAGACTGAGATTATTCGGACATGTCAACAGAATGAATAACAACAGACTACCCTACCCTACCCTTCCCTGTATGGAAGAGTAACAGGAGTAAGATCAAGAGGACGACAGAGGAAAAGATGGCTCGACAACATAAGAGAAGACTGCAATGAAATTGGACTAGATGTAACGGCGGCCACGAGACTTTCACAAGACAGCACTAGATGGAGATCCATAATGAGGCTGTCAAGGCGTGCAGAAGCATCGCCACAGCATTGATGATGATGATGACAATAGTAATTAATTGTAGGTTTATGGTTAATACCTGTAAAAATTAAGTCATAGACTATTTCTTAAATGTCTTTGCCTGCATCTTGTGCAGCTGTTTGGGGATATCTTGAATGTCAAGCAGTATCCAACTAGCATGGTAGTGAACCATATTCCCTAGTTTATTTTTCCTTTGTTACGATTTCTTGATGAATACGTTCTCCATGTTCATCACTGACCATACCAAAGTTTTCAGGAAAGAAATCCAGATGGGAATGAAGGAAGTGGATCTTTATAGACATGTCATAGCAAAGTTTCCGATACATCAGCAGGTCTTCTACTAGTTCCTTCTAGTTTTCTGCCCTAACATTACCGAAAAAGTTTATAGACACAACGTGAAAAGCATTCTATGCTTGTTTTTGCATCACCCTGCAGCAAATTGTTGAACTGGTTATCTTTGAAGAGCTCTCGAATCTGAAGACCCGTAAGGAGGTATCGTACACACAGGTATCGTAAGCTGGCGAAGCCAGCTTACGATACCTGTGTGTACGAAAAGTCTGCGACCCATGGCCCTCACGAAGTTCTTCATCAAATCTAGTTTTATGTGAATGTGTGGTAGCAGGATTTTGTCAGCCTTGATCAGAGCTGAGCGTTGGATATTTTTATCTCCAAATGCTATATTTTACAAAAGTCTGCGAATCCATTCCTTCAGGAAATAGTGCAATTCCCTTGCTCGAATATCCCACTCACATAAGAAGCACATGTATTTTGTGTATCCATTCTGCAGTGCATTAAAAGGGTTCTTGCTTTTAACCATTTTTGGCAAAAAATCCAAAATCAACCTTGCAATCAATTTTTATGTGACATGGGTGACCAGTTTAGCATGTAGTTTAAGTATATTTGTTCATAATTGATTGCCAGATAAAATAAGGGTATGTTCCCATATGGGAACGTTACCGGATGAGTGCAATGTTCTCTCACTACTCTTGGTTTCTGCTTCTACTCTACTCTACTCTACTTCTACTCTTGGTTTCTGCTTCTACTTCTATTTCAAGTTCGTCGGCTGTTTCAAAGGCAACTTCATTTTGCAGATGTTCCGGAATGTTTTTTCGAGTCGCTATCAACTATTCGATCTCCATCTGCTGATGGAAGTACCATAATGTACAGAGTTGCAAAATGTAGGCAATGTACACAATGTACAGGGTTGCAAATTGAATTGACAGCATCTAGCTTCTCATGCGTGGTAGTAACTTTGCACGCTGTTCTCCTTATGCCGTAAAAATATCCGGCAACTTTCCCCCATGGGAGCATGAAGGTCATCATGCACATTGTGTGCAATAATGCAAACTTGTAACAACAAGTAGCAGTTTATCAAGCAATTCTATTGCAAAATTGAAAGAATACTCAAAAAGCACCTTTAAAACACACCTGGCTTTGCAGGAACACTCTTTGACGAAATGTATGAAAATAAATGACAGATATTCTAACGGCTCGAGACTTATTCTTTAGAATATACAGTACACAGTTACAATTAATATTACTGACTTTGGCACCCACTCTATTATCACTCACAGGTAACTCTTAAATAATCTATATTGTGGTAATTAAATAATTGAGTAAGTCTTCAATTTTTTGCAGTGTTTATCAATGTTCCCATATGGAAACGTTGCCAAAATAAAGGTTAAATCACCACAGAAGTGCCAGCTATACGTGTTATGCTCTGTGTAATGCAGTAGCTGCTCTTAAGTTATCGTATGTATCTTTTATGTGGATAGCATGTGCTACTAGAATAGATGGAAGGAGATTTTCATTGTCTTAAGACTCAGTTTCGAAGAATCTAAAATAGTCTCCATTCTTGTGCGTCATAATTGATCTGCAAGACATACACGAGGGCCCTCAATATCAGAACAGAATATCAGATTACCTTCCTTTCTGAAGAAAGGCCTCAACTGCTGGTGGCGCTTTGGATATCTTACGAACATAGGAAATGAGCTACATAAAATGACTTTAAAGCGAAAGTCAATAAAACAACTCAGTGGTCATATTCGTGGTTAGAACACAAAAATACTACAGATTATGTATTTTTAAAGTCAGTAACATTTTCATTATAAAGTGATAAAAAATTATTTGTTAATTTTTTGACCCTGAAAAGGGCCGTTTTAAAAAGTTTTTAGAAGATTTGTTGCGGGAGCAGGTGTTCAAAATGCCCGCCCTTAGCCTTCACACATGCCGACAAGCGCTTCTTCACTGACAGTATTGACTTCTTGATCTGGTCCTCAGGCAAACTCTCCCAGATATTCTTCAGCATAGTCTTCAACTCCGGGATGTTATGTGGCTTTGGTTAATACTTTTGATATCTGTCGAGCATGATTCCCCAGACGTGGAAGTCAAATGGATTGATATCTGGGGAGTTGGATGGCCAGTCATCTTTCTTGATGAAATCTGAACAATTTTGCTCCAGAAAATCCTGGGTCCTGAGAGCAGAATAGGCAGGTGCGTCTTTCTGGAATATAAAATCTTCTCCTAGCAAATCATTGCAGTCCTGCAGGAGATTTGGTAGCAGTTGAGTTACGTAGCACTCGGCGTTCACTTTGGATTCGGACTTTAAAACGATACATTTTATAACGTCTTTAGTTTGTTGGCCATATATCAGCAAACGCTAAAGATATCAGCATGAAATTTGGCAATTACATTAGACATATTCCCAGGTATATGGCCTATACATTTGATTGAAATCACTACATACGCGGCCAAGACATTAAATGTCAAACATCGGTCCACTTTTTACCTTTACACCCTGCATAGACCATGTCATGTTTTGTCTCGTGAAATACAGTTGCTGCAAACAATATATGTGGTAAATAATTTGTGCACAAATTTGTTGGAGATTTCCTCAGCTACTTCGCAAACCTAGTTACATTCAATACCTGATAGAGCAGATAGAATAGGAAGAAGGAGAGAAACGTTTTGAAACCTTACTGAATAAGGAGTGACCAAAGAAACCAGAGAAAATATTAACAGATATAAGGTTCATTGAGAAAGTGCACGATGACGAAGAAATAGTAGATGAAATCACCATAGAGGAGGAATAGCGTGCTGTTCAGCAGATGAGGAAGAACAAAGTTCCAGATCCGTGTAGCATCACTCCAGAAATGCTAGAAGATAAAGTAAAGTAAAGTAAAATCTCGTGGATTTCTATAGCGCCTTGGAAAGCAGCACAACAGTAGCTGCTTATTCTTAGGCGCTCAGCCTTTCTTGAAATAGCTATGGGAAAGGTATATGATCAGCCAGGCAATAGTCAACATCCAAAGGGCAGTGATTCTAGGTTGTTACAGCTATGGAGAAATTTTTTGATTCGTGATTCATGATTTCAGAAAAAGGAAGGATTTAAGCTCAGACTTGAAGACTTGAGGAGATAGTGCAGGAATTATAGGAAATGGGGACTCAGATTTTATTGTTTGAAAGTGTCCAAGTGTGCGAAGGGAAGCTGGGATCGAGTTCCAAAGTTCAGGTGCAGCGTATGAGAAGGCGCGGTTGCAAATTTTCAGGGATGACTGATTCAGCGGCCCTGACAGAGTGAGATGAGATGACGAACGTGTGGGTCGAGGAGGCTGAGGAGTTAATAGTGATCTAAGGTAGACAGGTTTTGATGACTGAAGTGAGCTATGTGTAAGTGTTATTATCTTATATTGGATACGTTCTGTTATTTTAAGCCAATGTAATGATTTTAGTATGGGTGAAATATGGGAGGATTTAGGTGACATAGTAACAGCTCGAGCCAATGCATTTTGTATTGATTGCAATTTGTTGATGGAGGCTTTGGGAAGGTTATAGTAGAGGGAATTAAAGTAATTTAATTTGGAGTGGACTATAGAGGTGGCGATTGTGGAGGCAGTTTTGATATCGAGGCAAGGACGTAGGCGACGAAGGTCACGAATATGAGCAAAGCGGGCTTTTGAAAGTTGGGAGATTTGTGATTCGAAGTTTAGAAAAGAATCAATTTTGAATCCGAGATTTCTTGCAGTTGGGACAGAAGTTATCGTGGGTGTCAGGATCCAAGATACAAGATACAAGGTGGATACCATGATATGTCTACACAGAGTTAATGCGATCAAGACGCAGTAGAGTAGGATTTGAGAAAGGAAACGACGATAGCCTATCATTACACATAAAAGGTAGCAAACAGGACTGTAACAACTCCAGGAGCATAACACTGCTTAGTTTACCAGGAAGGTATTCATCGGGATCACGCTATACCGAACCAAATGAACCATAGACGAAGTCTTAAGAGAATGGTAGATGCTGTTTCATGCAAGGTAGAGGATGCACGAATCAAATATTCCTAATTCGTCAGATGATAGAAAAGAAAATACGAGTTTTACAGTTATCTTAAATCACAGTATGTTTTAGCGATTTTGCTCAAGATTATGACTCGATACTGAGTAAAGGAGCATGAGCGATACTTGGAAAATATGGAGCGCAAAAAATATATAAACATGCTAAAAGCCATCTACAAAACTAGTCATGCAGTAGTGAGAATAGTTCAAGTAACTCTAAATGCAAACACTTCCGACAGGGGTGCAGCCTCTCCTCCTGACTTGAATGCGCTACTGAACACGTGTATATATTACCACGATTGGGAAAACTTGGCCAAATTGCATGGGAAAGTGAAACAGCTGGAAAGCATGGAAGACGCAGAGTACGCAGATGATACATGTTGATAGCAGATGGAATGCTAAGGATAATGGAGCTCACAGAACTGGCAGCTGAAAGCGAGAAACTAGGAAGCGAGAAACTAGGACTACAGATTAATGTCAAATAGATCAAAATTACGGCACTAGCCAAACAAGTGGGTCCACAACCATAATTGGTGACCCAAATGAAATAAATAGAAATAGTAGAGCCATTTTCTTACTTTAAAATCGAGGTGAACAATGCCTCAAGTGTGGATATGGATAAAAAGACGGATGGCAATGACAGGTAATGCCTTCAACCAATTAAAATAAAGAATTTTAAAACGACATATGCCTGCATCATCCCGGTCCTTCCATTACGGATTTGAGACATGAAAACTAACAATCACCATGGAGAAAACGTTAGGTGCATGCCAAAATAAATGGCCTCAAAAATTCTAAGAGTCAGTTTTAAATGTCACAGAAAAATGAAGAGATAAAACTCAACAAACGCCCTTCAGCATGGTCATTAGAAAGAAAAGACTGAAATGGCGTGGACATGTACTAAGAATGGAAAATGAAAGATTTCCGAAAAGAATTTATAACTATAAGCCAACAGAGAAACGAATACCGGGACGACAGAGAACAAGATGGACAGCTGGAATAGAAAGACACTCGACCCAGAAAGAATTGAAACTAGAAGAAAGAACTTCCAGACGACAGAGGAAGACTCTATAAGAAATAGCAACAGACAGAGATGAATGGAGAACATAGTTTCGGAGTCAATGGCTGGACACTGAAATGCGTATTTCCGTCGGCTTGTCGGCTTGAGTTGACCGAATCAGATCTTGTGTTTATGTGTTATGCCTACTTTAGCGCATTAAAGAAATATTGAGACATTGTAATATGCAGCTAGTTTTGGGGTTCGAAACCGAATCGACATTTGAGGTGAGGATTCCGAAAAGTGGGATTCCTTGTGAATTCTTTGACTATTTGCGCAGTCAGTTTTCTTTGTATGCCAATTAAGCGATTGTATGTCGTAGCTACTAGCTACTCATAATAATTTCTAACTAGCATTGCCAATGTTTAGAATACATTGTAAAAGCCATTAATATAGAAAATATTTCATATTAAGCGAGTCATATAATTCCCAACTGCGAAATCAACAGAAATGGAGAGACAATTAAACAAGTCGCGATATCCAAATATATGGGAAGCTGGTTCACCAGTGATGCTAATAATGACTCAGCCATAGAAACAAAAATAGGAATGGGCAAAACAGCCTTTGCTACTCTAAAACACATACTATTACACAAGATATTTAGCAATTAAAACAAAGACTCGGGTTCTGTAATGCTACTGTATGTTCGGCCAGTCAATGTTATATGGTGCAGAAACTTGGACTATTTCAAAAGTCACGAAGAGAAAGCTGAAAGCGGTCGATATTTGGTTCTTAAGAAAATTGTTGAAAATATCTTGGACTAAAAAGAAAACGGATGAATTAGTACTCGAAATGGCTGGCACGGAAAAGAAATTGCTATCTACAATAGGTAAAATGCAAGTTCAATTTTTGGACATATAACGAGAAAGAACGGAATAGAAACCTGGTACCCACTGGAAGAGTCGAAGGCAAAAGATCAAGAAGAAGACAAAGAATGATGTATATCAGTTGCTTACTGATTGATGCAAAAGGGGTGACTACAGAACTAGAACTCGTACAATCTACGAACAACAGAAAGAAATGGAAGTCCATAGCCGTCAACGTAGAAATACACGACACCTGAAAAAGAAGAGAATACTTTCAAACGGTCATTTGATAAATAAAAGGGCAATACAGGCTGAACAGACGTCAATATATAACATTCTTATGCATTATGTCTAGGGTCCTAAACCCATTTAATTAGAATACCAAGTAAATCCAATTTAATAATAAGACTGATCAACAAATTTTAAAAAATTACTCCAAAATCAAACTGGGTGTCATGTATTAAATTTGACATTCCAAACACGTTGGTAAAATCACAATTCCTCTAGCACAAGATTTTTCATAAGAAAAGCATTTTGCATTTACACAGTAGCCTAAGTTATTTACTGTAAACTGATGTCTAAGCACGTTTCCTCCTCGAATCCGACTGTATTTAATATCCGGCGCTTCCCTAATCAATGTCAAAGAGTAATTTATCTGCCAGCATACAGTAGCAAGATGCGGAATTGAGAGCGCCCTGGGGAAGGGAGCAATGCAAAACAGTTGCCATATGGTCACTTCTAATTATATTAATTCTTGCTAAGGCAAGTAACCTAGCTGCCGAGTGTAGGACTTATTGGAATCGATTATGGTCATCCTTTGTGAAACCGGATCGGAGTGATGAAGTCAAGAGCATATAAAAGCATGAGCAGCAGAGAGTGCATCATTTATGCGTTGGATAACTTGGAACATACGGAAGTGGTAGATGCAAGTAAACAGGTGGTAGGTGCAAATGATCAGAAAAGTCAACTCAAAGTCAAGCGTGACCCTAAGGTCAGCTTAAGGTCAGCTCATTGAGGACAAGAAACTGCAGCTATATTTGGCAATCAAATTATGAGAGCTCACATATAGTCCCGGGCCAAATGAATTGTGATTTGTTTCGTGGGTCAAGTCAGAGGAGGTTCGAGTGCATCCAATTGCGAAAATGGCGCCATAAAGAAAAGATTAGTCAAAGATTAGAGGTTTTTGAAATATATGTTCTGGTTGACTTAAGAAAAATCCAAAGAATCTATTGGGAGGAAAGGCGACAAATAAGGAGGCGTTAAAAACATCTAATGCCAAACGAAAAGATTGTGCCAACGTCTGTGAAACATTTGCAGCTGTAAGTTGCAATGCTCCATGCCCATGCATAGTCTCCATAAGTATTTTCTTAGTTTTATGCTTATGCCATTGTTTTTCCAGATTCGTTTTAGTCTTCGCATCACCTCTCTAAGGTACAGGTAAACTCCATAGGCCAGCGCGGAGAACCGAAGTATTACCGCCTTCAGTTATACACGACAACGGCTGAATGAGGGCGGATTGCCAGCCTTTCCCTCGCCGCCTTTCCTTCCACCGAGTTAACACCCGATGTTAACTCGGTGGAAGGAAAGCTGAGTCGACTGGGGGCGCTTGGAAGAGAAACAGCTGGAGTTTCTGCCGCGGCCGGGAGTTGAACCACGGACCTCAGATTGACATACCAGTGCGATAACCACTGTTCAACTGCGCAAATGCGTATTACCTCTCTGCCTTTACTAAATAGACAGCTGATTTCTTCTTCTAAAAATGTGTCAGCGACGGAGACTGTCTATCTTTGGACATATACAGAAAAACCAGAATCACTTGATACAAAATAACAATGCAACAGGACATTGCACTGTATGTCCGGAAAGAGGAAGCGAGGTGAGCCAAATGGCAGATGGACATTCGACATAGAGTAGTGCACTGGGATGAAACTAGCATTTGATATACAGTAAAAGAAACAAGAGACTGGAATACGTATAATCCGTTCTGTCATCCCGCAGTCAGGTGATGAAGGAAGCAGGACTTGATGATGATGATGATGACGATGATGATGACATAAAAAGTTTCCTATGGCATAAACTTAAGTTTCAAAGCATAGTCTAGTAATGGGTAATTAACTAATTATCCTTTACTAGATTACGCATTGAAACTTAAGATATGCCCTAAAAAGGAATCTTCTTTTATCAAAGATTATAATCTTTGGTAAAAGAAGATTTATTTTTATCTCCGAATCGATGCAACTTGCTAAGCAAGTACAGTAGAGTGCATCGTGTTTCATGGGTCTATAGTCATAGCTTGCCGAGGCAACCCTCAGTCGTACCGAGTGGCGTTGCTCATTGGGGTCTGGAACAAGATGCGATGTTAATGCTGTTTTATATAAGCGGCGGTCTCAGATGGACAGGTGGTGGAGGGAGCAGGAGGTGGGGAAGCATATGCGTTAACTGCACTAGGCTGCTAAGCTCGAGCTCCTTACTTTTTGAGAGGCTCGGCTAGGGAATGGGAAAGGTATAGTGGTTGGGTTTGGCATTTGTTAATCCAAGTTTACGCCAATATGGGGAAGGATAACCGACACATAAAGCACCATAGAACGAAAGTTTAATTATCATCAGTATCTGAATTCAGGCCGGTCTTTTCAAACATGCCGGAATAGAAGTCGACGGGTGCCTGCAGCAGAAGCCATAAATGCAGAAGGTGCCAACATGTTCACCTGACGGATCCCCAAAACATCGTCACTGATTAGGAGCATAGGTGAAAGCCGGAAGTCTGAGATTTAAGATGTTGTTTATGCCCTCGCGCTGACTTACTTACACCTGACTTACGAGTGTTCTATCAACTGGTGGTCGGTGCAATGGGCGCAGCTCAATATCTGACAGAATGCACAGCAGTCTCATCCTCTGGGGCATCTCACACATACTTGCAGTATAGTGCGAAGTGTCTGATACCCTCGGTAGAGCGAAATTAGAAGTGCATTTGGAGGAATTTCGACGCAAGAATTAATCGGTAGCGATTGGACAAAGGTCCAGATTCTTCTTAGTGATATCAAGATGGTGCTACTCATCATCATCACCCTATTCTGGTATCAACGTAGTTAATGTTATTGTGCGCTATCTTGAAGAACTAAGTTTTAGCAAAATAAATACTTTTACTAACATAAATTAACAGAATATTTAGAAAATACATCTTAATTGAAAATAATCAAGGTCTTATCTATGCGATCAGCAAGGGCTAAAGCATACCGAGCAATGGACAGCGGAACACAACGGCAGATGGCGGTCGATGACGTATTGTGGGATGGCAAGGAGCACAGAAATCATTGTCACTTGCGAAATGATAAAGTTGACATTGCACATTATTGTTTACTGCTGTCGCCGTTGCATTGCAACCGTACATGTCACACACGTAGTGCTGTTGATTCTGTGAGCATCGTGGACAGTTGATGGTCGTTGGTTCCGGTAGACATCCTTCGATAATGGAACAGACGTCAGGTATTGGTTCGGTGTTCTGTGTGCAGTTGGCGTGCAATGGCTGTTCCGAAAATCGACATAGGAACGTTTCACTCACGATGTAAGCAGTGGCCGACGAAAGAAGACTCAACAGGAGCAAAGCTGTTGAGACGTTCGTTGTTACGCTGCTCATCGTAACAATTCATAAACCTGTGTGAAATAAGCAGCAAAACTCTATTGCACTAGTGCTATGGGCCCACGTTGCGATACATTTGCATACAGTATGAAGGTATGCCCATAATACCTAATTGGTTGTTGACCTCTTGACGGATTCTAAAACACCCGCCTTAGGGGTCGTCCATAAATAACGTAACGCGATTTTGGCACTTTTTTGATCTCCCTACTTAACGCGACGTAACAAAACGTCAGACCCTCTAAAATATGACGTAACAACGGGCCGACCCCCTATTTTCGTCTTCCGAAAAGTCTTGAAAAGCAAAAAAGGTAGTCCTTGTATTTTTTCCTCTCCAAAATCCTTGACAAGCAAAAAGGTCATCCTTGTATTTTTCTCTCAAAAATCCCTGACAAGCAAAAAAGGTCAAAGGTCATCACTTAAATTTTTTGCGTTACGTCACATTTACGGAACCCCTGCCCCGGCGTTACACTTCGTAACAAATGGCCGAACCCCTTAACCGCGTTACGTAATTTATGGACGACTCCTTATAAAATAATTGAAAGTTGCAAATTTTATATATGTTTATACCGCCAATGAGGGAGATGGCGCATTTTCTCCAGTACAGTTATTGCTCTCACATGAATTTTTTCTTAGTCAAGTAACGAGTGTCATTAAAACAATGTTCATTACCCTGAAAACCGTGGCGCTTAATCTATCTGTGTAATAGCTATCGCCAAGCCGGATGGAGGTCAGTGCATTTGTAGGGCAGTGTAATTGGGTAATTATTTATTTATTTATTTATTGTAAGACAATTTCTATAGCGCGCGCACTAGGCTAAGGCCTACGACAAGGGCGATGCAAACACAGTCAACCATATCCTAAAGTAAAAAGGTGCGTCTTTAGTTCTCTCAGGAACAGCCCACCCGAGTTGGCCTCAGTCACTGCTGTCGGCAAAGCGTTCCAGAGCAATGGGTACCCGCGTGAGAAAGACCTGTCTCCGAACTTCGGGGTCTGTGAGGGAGGCGGGACGAGCAGTAGGACACAATGGCCGGAGCGAAGTGCCGACCTCCGTGCGTTCGACGTTGATCTTAGGACTAGCTCAGCCAGGTACTGTGGACAGTGCGGGTCCTTTAACGCCAGACAGGTGAGCCAGCAGCGCTTTTGGATAATGAGCTCCCGGGCTCGGAGCCAGTGCAGCTGGTCACGCAGTAGAGATGTCACTTGGGCTCCCCAGGGGCTGCTGAAGACGACCCGAGCGGCTGTATTGAGCACGGATTGCAGACGATTCAACTTTCCGTCGGGGAGATCCAGCAACACGCTATTGCAACAGTCCAGTTTTGGCAGGACAAGGTGGTGCACAAGGTGCACTGCCCCGCTGATCGGAATATGCCGGCGGACTGACCTAATCCTCCGTAGGTGGTATTAGCAGCCGCGGACAACATTACTAATATGTTCCTCAAACGACGACGTCTCATCGAGTAGTACCACCAGGAGTCGTAGGCACTTTGAGGGGACGACGGTCACATCACCCAGCTGAGGACCTGACCTCTGAGGCCGTATGAACTCTCCAGCCGCTGGATAAGGATCTGGTGATCTACCGTAGCAAACGCGGTGGAGAAGTAAAGAAGGCATAGCAGAGCCAACCTGCCATTCGCGACCGCATCCACTACGTCATTGAAAATCCTCAGCACGGCGGTTTCCGTGGAAAGCCCACGGCGATACGCCGATTGATCACGAGGCATCAGTCCGTTAGCGTCTAAAAATTCAATCAGCCGCTTGCTGACAATCCTCTCCAGGAGCTTGGAAAGGAATGGCAGGTTTGATACTGGTCGGTAGTTTGACGTATCTTGAGGGTCAAGTCCTGGCTGTTTCAGTAGTGTCGTGACCATCGCGTGTGTCCACTTCGACGGAACTTCGCAGGTCTTCAGGGAGGCAGTCATGAGCGCCGTCAGAAACGGGGCTAAGACCTCCGCCGAGTCCTTAAGCAACCACATCGGCAGAAGGTCTGCAGAGCAGTTTATTCGGAAACGCCCGAACTATGCGGAGCACCTCCTCCGTCGGTGCCCGAAACGCCATGAGATGAGGCCCGTAGTAGGCCTCGAATGTTGCCGGTCCCGCAGACGCCGTCCTCTCCCATATTCCTTCGATCTTTCCATCAATGTACCGATGGTATTCTTCCGGGCTGAACGCAGGACAGGGAAGTAAGTAACAGTAAGTAAGTAAAATCTCGTTAATTTCTAAAGCGCTTTCAAAAGATGCACCGAAGTAGCTCCTTATTCCTATTGCGCTTAATCTCAAATGAAGTAGCTATAGCCAAAGGCGGGTCATTCATGCCGGGTCATTTAATCAATAAGGGCGAGTGGGCAGGACGCTATAGCTATGGAGGAAATGATTTTATAAAGAGAAATGATTTTAGTTTAGAAAGAAAAACATGAGGAGATGTTGCAAGAAGGGGAGAAAATTGTGACTCAGAGTTTGTTATTTGGCTTTGATGTAGACAGCGAAGGGACATTGGAATTGAGTTCCAAAGCTCAGGTGCAGCGTATGAAAAAGCACGATTGCAAATTTTGAGAGATGATTGATTCAGAGGTCGAAGGAGAGTTACATGAGAAGAAGATCTAGTAGATCCAGGTTGTTGTGGAATTATCAGATTTCTTAGGTAGACAGGTTTTGTTTGATGCATGAAGTGAGTTATAAGTCATTAATATTATTTTATATTCAATGCGTTCTGCTATTTTGAGCCAGTGGAGAGATTTGAGTAATGGTGTAATGTGGCAGAATTTCGGTGATTTAGTTACTGCACGAGCTAAGGCATTTTGAATCGATTGGAGTTTACATATGGAAGCCTTTGGAAGATTGTGAAACAGTGAGTTGCAGTAGTCTAACTTAGAGTGAACTATTGAAGTGGCAATGGTGGAAGCAGTTTTAATATCAAGATAGGGACGAAGGCGACGTAGATCACGAATGTGAGCATAACAGGTTTTTGATAGTTGAGATATGTGAGCTTAAAAATTTAGGGAGGAGTCAAAAGTAATTCCAAGATTTTTTGCACTTGGAACAGGGGTTATTATTGTATCTGGGGCTAAAATCAGGGTGGGATTTTCAATTTTTTCAGTTGTTGTGGCAGTCCAAATAAGAGAAATTCTGTTTTGGAGGGATTGAGGGCAAGGAGATTAGCTGACATCCACGATGAGATTGACGAAAATGCTGATTCTAGTTCAGAGATTGATGCCTTAAAGGAAGACGGTGTAAACGAAAGAAATAATTGAGTGTCGTCTGCATAAAGTTGATGATTCAATTTGAGAGAGTTGATTAAGGATGACAGTGGGGTAGTGTAGAGACTGAACAAAACCGGTCCAAGGATAGATCCTTGTTCTACTATATACTATATATCCTTCTACTATACTCCATAGTATACATGTAGATCAGAGGTGATGAAGTCTGATTAAGGCATGAAACTTGAAAGTTGATTGGAGATAGGATTGGAACCAGCGGTGAGCTACAGAAGATATTCCAAACCAGAGAGAAAGGCGTTTCAGTAGGATTTTGTGATCTATAGTATCAAAGGCAGCAGAAAGATCAAGGAGACAGAGACCAGTAACTCGTTGAGATCCAATGGCAGTGAGGAGTTTGTCATAAATGTATGTGAGGACGGTTTCTGTTGAATGATTTTTTGTATAAGCGGATTGGTGAGTGTTGTATAAGGAGTTTTTTTTACAAATGCTCAGTAAGTCTGGAAAGAACGATTTTCTCTGAGTTTGGAGAGGACAGACAGGTTTGAAATGGGGCGATAATTGTTGAGATCCTCTCTGTCAAGGTTTGGTTTTTTAAGAAGTGGAGTTACGAGGGAATTTTTAAATGAGGATGGGAATGTGCCTGTGGAAAGAGATAAATTGATAATTTTTGATATAGTTGGTACTAGGACAGAGGCACACTGTTTGAGAAGAGAGGTTGGTATTGGATCAAGACTGCATTGCTTGTTTGGAAAGGACTGCAGGAGTTTAGATACTTCTTCCTCAGTCACAGGAGTGAAGCAGGAAGAATTGGAAGGAGCTTCTGGTGGTGATGGGTGATGTGGAGATGTATTTTGATTGGTCATGGTAGATTTTAGATTGGTGCGGATCTTAGAGATTTTTCCAGAAAAAAAATTAGCAAATGATTCAGCAAGTTGCGAAATGGATTGAGGAAGAGGCCTTGCTTTATTGCGGTGGAATAGACAATTCACAGTGTTCCAGAGTTTACGAGGATTAGAGCTGTTGGATGCAATTAAGTTAGAATAATATTTTTTGGCAGATATGAGAAGGTTGTGGTAGTGATTTGTTGCAGAACGGAGGTTTTTAAGGTCAATAGCAGAATGTGTTCGGTTGTAAATTCTTTCTAGACGTCTTCGAAATGACTTAAAAGAATGGATGAAGGAATTGTACCAAGGGTTGTTACCGTGAGATGATAGTGGCCGTGTGATTATGGGAGCATGTTTGTCGAGTAGGGCAGATAGGACAGAATTATATTTGTCAATTAGTGATTGTAGGGTGTTTGGGGGTTCGATGGTGAGGTCAGATGATTCAATGTCTTCACAAAAGGTGGATATGCCAATTTTATTGAGACGGCGGAATGAGTAGGTACCACGAGGTGGAGGGGGTGGTGGGCAGACGTTTAGGATAGTGAAAATGGGGAAATGATCCGATGGAGAGCATGGGCTGACTGATGAACAAGGAGATAGTGATGAAGAAGATAGGGTGATTAGTAGGTCTAAGGTGTGGCCAAAAGTGTGAGTTGGAAAAGAAATGTGCTGTGTGAGGTTTGCTTGTGTTAGGAGCTGTTAGGGAACCATCGGAGGAGTGCACTTTCCCAGTAGGGCGTTCAGCGTCTTCCAGGTCTCCTTCGAGTTGGATTCCCTGGTGAGCAACAACTGCTTCCAGTATTCCCTACCTTTGAATCTTACAAAGGACCACCTCTTGCTTTGAGGGTAGTCGGACCGTAGTCCTCCAGGCCCCAAGGGCCCATAGCCTCGTTGGCTGAGCCTCTGGACCTACCATAGGCCCTCTCAGCTCTTCGCGCCTCCCGACGCGCCAGACGGCACTCATTGTCATAAAACGGGCAGAAAGTCCTGATCCTGACCGTCTTCTCGACCACAGGTGCCAGGTCACCCAGTCTGCCACTGATCACCGTGTTATAGCACTCCACGAGATCATAGGCGGTTTCCAGGAACGACCGGCAAGCAAAGCGCCGACTCCTCAAGACGAGTGACGAAGAGATCGCGTTTGAAGCCACTCCAGTCCCTCCTCTTAACCAACTTGTACTCCGGAGGAGGGCGCACCGTCGGGTTTGACCAGCGCACCAGCAGGTTGTCGGACAGCCCAGTCTCGTCGACCGTGATTCGGCAGAGTTCCGAGTCCCCATGTCCGATGACTACATCCAGGAGTCCACCCAGGACGTGGGTCGGTTCAGTCACTCGCTGCACCATGTCGAACTCGTTGAGAACCTGGAGGAGTTTCCTACTGGCCACGTCATCTGGCCTTTCTAGGTGGACGTTCAGGTCCCCCACCACATAGAACTGGCAGCTGTAGGTCGACAACGACTCAATGAGTGAGGCGAATTCGGCAAAAAGCTGCTCGCGTGTTTCGGGACCCTGGGCGATAGATTGCTACTAGAACGAAGGGTCCAAACACCCCTCCAACCCGGCAGTACAGATACTCAAAAGTGGTGGGAGCCAAGTTCGTTCTCAGTCTTGCGATGTTGATTCCTGGTCTATGGACGATCGCCAGCCCTCCATGGTTCACGAAGTTCATCTACATTGGCTTGGCGTCTCCAGCAATGGGACGCGCCGCCTCGACGATGCACAGGCCGTGGCTTTGCAGCCGCTTGATGGCTGCCGAGTCCGAGTCTACATGCCAGTTCTCAGAAAGAATGAGCATATGCAACTGGTAGTACTCGATAAGATCCAGGACGTTCTCTGTCTTATTGTTTATCGACCTGATATTCAGAAGACCGAGGTTCGCTGCATGCACTTGAGGGACGAGATGTCGCTGTATTATCGGAGGAAGCAGAGCGGAGCGTCGGCCCAGGTCGTCTGCACGGCATCACATCATAGCCGCCCCAGCCATGACCGCCCCAGCCATGACCGCCCCAGCCATGACCGCCCCGGCCATGACCGCCCCAGCCATGACCGCTCCAGCCATGACCGCCCCAGCCATGTATCACATCATGACCGCCCCAGCCATGACCGCCCCAGCCATGACCGCCCCAGCCATGACCGCCCCAGCCATGACCGCCCCAGCCATGACTGCCCCAGCCATGACCGCCCCAGCCATGACCGCCCCGTTATGACCGCCCAGTTATGACCGCCACCGTTATGACCGCCACCGTTATGACCGCCCCAGCTATCCCTGCCGTCTGTATCGTTTAGGGTTAATGTTAGTGTCTGGGTTATGGTGTGGGTAATGATTATATGACCCCGTACGGGTGCAATACACTGATTTTTGTCAAAACAAATAAACTGTGGCGGTCATAGCCAGGGCGGTGATAACGGGGGCGGTCATGGCTGGGGCGGTCATGGCTGGGGCGGTCATGGCTGGGGCGGTCATGACTGGGGCGGTCATGGCTGGGGCGGCTACGACCTGTAACCGTCTGCACCAGGCTTTAGTGGAGCAGCGCTTCGTTCCGGAGCATCCATAACGACCCGTAGATGTGATCCCGTAGCCGAGCGTCTGTGCATATAGTTCACCAGGGCAGGAATCGGTCTAGGGAGCTGCTGTCTTGCCCGACGACCTCTCCACCCTTTCCTCCAATGAGCCGGTTTGGCAAACAGATGTTCCAGACGGCGCCGCACGGATGCCGGAGGACGTGCTTGTGAGGAAAAACGGATAGACAACAGTTCAACTTGCGTGTAACGGAGGTGCATGGCTTCCCTCAGCGACTGAAAGATGCCTCGCTCATGCGCCCCAAGCGACTGCGCACGAAACAACAATGGCGGCTTCGTCCACAAGATCCGTGGGTGTTCGACGCAGAAAATCGACGACAACCGCTATAAATGAACCATACGTTCCTCGCTATCCGAATCTACATGTTTTAGCGCAGTTCGCGGCTACTTCCATCGCTAGCTAGCTGAGTAAATCCTGAGAGAAGTCAGAAATTCGAACGGTAGGCACACCGCCTACGGGCAGCTTAAACAGCGCCCTCTCGCGAACTCGTACGTCGTAGCTACGGAGGAAATGACCTTTTGAACAGGAGGATTTTAAGTTTAGATCGAAAGTCTGATTTGGACGTTGAATTGAAATGTATGACTATAGCTATTTGCAACTCGTAAACATGAAAATGGTTGCGATATCCGATACGATAACAGAAACTATTCTAACAGCAACAGGTCAAAGTAAGCCATTAAAGAGATTTCAGAACATTAAATTTGTAGCCCACGACAGCTGTACACTCGTGTCTGTACTTTCGTGTCTTTAAGTGACAAATTTCAGGACACGTTTCGCTTGCAATATCGCCTTTTAATTCAGAAATTTACGTCACCTTTGTGGATACGACAGTGCTGAAAATCAATGTAAATCTGCTGTGATCTGGTAGCTTTACGAGAGATTGGGGCGGCAGTTCATTCAAAAGAAATGACCAAATTGACGTAAATATGCGATTGCATGCCTGAGAGGGACAACTGAATGGCACATAAAGGTTAACTCGCCAGATTAATATGAACGATGAATGTTCGCTAACTTTTAAAGTGGCACGTACTGCCGTAAATAAAAATCCTTGTAAAAAGACTCATTTGGTGGGTTATGTAGCGAATAAGCAGACCCTTTCGACGACCGGTTAATCCTGATCCACTGTCTTTGATCTGCGTCCTGTCTTAATTGAGTATCGGATTCCTGCGATTGGGGCTGATTCATTTAGCTAAGTTTAACATATCTCTCTACGGTTAGCCTATAGTGTCGCGTCTGAAAGTTAAACGTTGCTTTTTTGGAAAGATTTCAATTACTATGTAGTCCACAGATGCTATTGATAAAGATGTTTAAATAAAACCATTTAAAACACCTCCTCGTCTATTACTAGTCGGTTATATGCAGGCCCGCCGAGAAAAATTCCGGGTCTATGTACAGACTGCAGACCGGTCAACGGGCCCCTGACAAGTCTTAAAATTGCTGACGATCTTTCTTTTGCTTGTCGCTCTTTTTCACGATTTTCATGACATCCTGAAGACCCCCCTTTTGCTCTACTCGCCGGGCCCCTGTGCACAGCATAACATCGCAACCTTTCCCGTCTTATTATTGTTATTATTGTTAATTATACATCTTTGTCATCGGCCCGGGCCCCCACCAGACCGCCGGGCCCCTGTGCATTGTCCCCCTTCCCCTCTCGGCAGCCATGGTTATATAAGAGATACTGAGCACTGACTATGCAAAA
Organism: Metaphire vulgaris; assembly: GCA_018105865.1. Lineage (NCBI taxonomy): Eukaryota > Metazoa > Annelida > Clitellata > Crassiclitellata > Megascolecidae > Metaphire > Metaphire vulgaris. Next base: position 6,211,958 of record CM030865.1, read on the forward strand.
AATATCATCGGCGCAACTTTTCAAAAAGTTCAAAAAACATGAAATCAGATTACGAATCAAAGACAGAACATCAATCCTTTTTCATATAGCTACTAAAATAATTTTGTACTAGAGTCACTTTTTGAATGTAGGCTATTCCTTAAGTGAAGACTGACCAGAGACCATTGAAATAAATTAGCATTGCTGCATAATGACCATTGCGAGCCATTTTGCACGTTTTCTGAAAACTTACTCTTAGAGCCCTTTCAGTCGTCTTCATCAATGTGTTGCAGACGAGAAAAATCGAAAGGAATTCGAACGCTCGACAGAAACGTCATTTATATAATTATCTATACAGACTTCTTAGGCAGACATTCAAACAGACACAGAAACCAACAAGTAGGCATACTGATAGTGCAAATGCAAAGCAAAGATGCATATGAACACGTCATGATATTTAGTATTACGAAAACCAGAGTTATCGTATATAAAAGAGGTGCTATGATTGTCATAAAGAGGAACTTCAGAAGTCTTCAAAATAGATTTATGTGCCAACAGAATGACAAATCAGATACAACCAGAAACAAAAATTAATAGGAGTTATCAATGACAAAATTGATCGTGTGACCTGTCATATCTCTTGTCACGATGCTATTGCTGCGCGAATGACATGATGGTTGTTTGATGCTCATGGAATTAAGTTATAGCTACAAATTTGCCATGAATTTGTGAAAATGTATAGCCAGTTGAGTTCAAACACGATAACTACTCGATTCATTCAGCCAATGTCACGTCAACCACAATTTATTTTACGACAAAGCCCATATCATTTAGTTAATTTAATGACGAAGCCTGTATCATTTTCACGGGCAACAAATTTTATGAGACCGTTTAATGTCACTGTTGTAATTAATTCAGCGTAGACTACATAAAAATGATGATCAAATGACGGCCTTTCAATGAAACGTAGTAATAGTAGTAGTAGTAGTAGTAGTAGTAGTAGTAGTAGTGGTAGTAGTAGTAGTAGTAGTAGTAGTAGTAGTAGTAGTAGTAATAGTAGTAGTAGTAATACCAGCAGTAGTAGTAGTAGTACAGTGGTAGTAGTAGTAGTAGTAGTAGTAGTAGTAGTAGTAGTAGTATAAGTAAGTAAACAAGTAAGTAAAATCTCGTAGATTTCTATAGCGCCTTGGAAAGCAGCACAACAGTAGCTGCAGTAGCGTGCAGAGGGGGCGGTGGCCCCGGGCGCAGACAAGAGGGGGCAATTTTTTGGCTCGTCAACACTTACTACATTTTACTACTGCTGTCCTACCATCTAAAATTTCGCTTTTATGCTCAAATATTAAGATCTACACAAACAAAATTTAAAAATAATAGGATCTGTCTATAGATTTCAACCACATATGAAAAGTTGTTTACTTCCATTCCTTGATATTCAAGCGGTGTCACTAGACAAAGCGAAACAATTAAGCCTAGCCTAATGTGGTCAGTCAGCCCCTACCACAGCGGCTGCCGGGCAATGCCGGCCATCGAGATATTAGTGCTCGGCTGGCATCGAAATTTGACTGATTGATCGTGTGAACAAAGTTCAGTAATTAAAACAGTAGCGGAGCTAGGGTGTCCGGCGCCCGAGGACAAAACATACTAATGGCGCCCCCTCAACTTGACGAAAACCCTAAGAAGCCAAAAAGGGCGCCGCTCTGTCCATTTTGGGGCCCCTTCATTTTTCATTCAACTTCGCGAACATCCTGACAAGCAAATAAAGGTCATCATCCGTAGTAGGAGCGGAACTCCTTACCTTAAACCAATTTTGGCGCCCCCTCGGACCCCAGCCAACATCACCCTTGGAAAGAGATGTAGGGGCAGAGGTGTCATGTTAATAGCTAAATGACGTATAAACAAACCGCCGTCGACCAAAGTCAAATATTTCTTCTTCTTCAGGTGTCGTGTATTTCTACGTTGACGACTATGGACTTCCATTTCTCTCTGCTGTGTGTTGCTTGTATGAGTTCTAGTTCTGTAGTTACTCCCTTTACATCCGTCAGTAAACTGCTGATATACGTCATTCTTTGTCTTCCTCTTGATCTTTTGCCTTCGAATTTTCCAGTAGTTACCAGGTTTTCTATACCTTTCTTCCTCATTATATGTCCAAAAAATTGAAGTTGTCTTTTACGTATTGTAGATAGCAATTTCTTTGTGTACCTGCCATTTCGAGTACTAAATCATTTGTTTTCTTTTCAGTCCAAGATATTTTCAACATTTTTCTTAAGAACCCATCTCTGCAGCTTGAAGCTTTTTCTTCATGACTTTAGAGATAGTCCACGTTTCTGCACCATATAACATGACTGGCCAAACATAGCATTCCAGAACCCTAATCCTTGTTTTCATTGTTAAATGTCTGTTTATTAGTATGTGCTTTAAAACATCAAATGTTTACATAATAATAATAATAATAATAATAATAATAATAATAATAATAATAATAATAATAATAATAATAAGCAGTCCATCGATTCGATGATGACAGAGCGCCTGTGAATCCAGATGATATTTGTTTAGTTTGTTAGTGCTCATAAATGGATGTGCCCGTGGCTATAGAGTCCAGTTTTCGCCACGCACGCTTTTCCTCTGTAGTTGCATAACTTGCATATAAGTTCGTTGTAGTGAAATTTCGGTTAGGCTTATCCGACTTGACTCCATAGTTCCAGGATGCAAGTTTCGGATTCATTTTTTTCTCACAGGCTTTCTTGCAAGTGCGTGATATATTATAGTGCCGTGGGGCTTGCACAATGCCCCTCGGCACTCTCTCGCCCAGAGCATCAGAATTCCAGTCGGCCTGCATCAGAGCAGGACGACTGGGTGATGTCGGGTGCAGCCACGATGACGTTGCGGCTCTGCAGGGTGACCGGTCGTCAGTGATGTGACCAAGACACTAACCCTCAAGACCAAGACATTAGGTGCCGAGACCAAGACCAAGACACTAGGGCTCAAGACCAAGACCGAGACAGTAATTTTAAACATAAAGAAAACAGATAAAACAGTTTTATGCCGCATGCCATAGATATACCTATACAAACATATTATATTATTACTATTTTTTTTCACGGAGGGCTCACGGTGAAAATCTGTTATTGCTCCATAATTCGGAAGACATCAACCACAGACAACATTATTACTCACAGTGGAAAAAACCCACTTTCTCGCTGTCTCGGCACTGTCTCGGTCTTGAATCGCAAGACCAAGACAGTAATGACGAGACCAAGACCGAGACACTGACCCGCAAGACCAAGACATTAGAGCTGTACCGATTAATCGGGAACATTCACAATCGGGCCGATTATGAAGACAATCGGAACAATCGGTAATCGGGAGCCAATCTGGCACCGATACCGATTAATCGTTAATATTCGTATTCGGGCCGATTATTAGGGTAATCGGAACAATCGGTTATGGGGAACCGATTATTTTTTTCTGGGTGCCGTAGGCCCGAGTGAGTGGTGACTGGTGAGTGTCGCCCTCTGGGAGTCTAGACTCCTTGGTCGCTTCCTTGGGGAGGGGGGTGCTAGCGCCATCTGGGGTCGGTGGCGGCTGTGAGCTCGTAGAACTGTCGATGGAGGGGAGGGACGAGGAGGGCCGCCTTATCTTGAATCCTTCATTCGATAGTCGGTCGGGGGGCAATTAATGTCAGACCAGATTGTCAGATATGCCATCTGTTAACCATCGGTCGGAGACTCAGAGACGATTAGCGTCCGATCTGACTTCGTCGGCATCTCTTCACCCTCGGTCGGAGACGATTAGGTCCGATGATCTTACCTGACTTCGTCGAAATTACTCAGATGCATTAGATGATTTGAATGTTAGTGTAGCTTCGCTTGTTACAACCTACTAGTCTCAAAAGCTAACTGCCCGTGTCGACGTTTAAAGTTTCAACATTAGCGTCTCTCTGGCGGAGACGTACGTACATCAAGATGGGCTTACGTGACAGTGGATGGGGCTGCCAGTTTGATTTCAAAACTCGAATGTTGTCGACCGGTCTAATACGAATTTCAGTTTATACATTAATGCATACAGTTATATAACAGCTTAAATAGGATATACGTTACATATATTTGACTCAAATAATAAATAAAATATCTGCGTAAAAATACAAATGTCGAAACAACAGACGAGCTGCATTTGGATTTATTTCACTATAAGTCCGCTGAACAGCTGTAAAGCCATTTGCAAACTTTGCAAATCAACTTTCTCTCGAAGTGGTCATGAAACCAAAGGCTTTAATATATCAAATTTGGTTCAGCACTTGAGAAGCAAGCACGTAGATGCATACACAAACTTTCAAAAAGAATCGATAGAAAAAGAAGAAACTGGCCATCGGAGTTTGTACAAAATAAGTTAGGGCCTACTTCTATCTGACTACCACTTGTGTTTTAAATTTTAATGAATGAATACTTTCATAATCACAATTTCAGATATAAAATTGTAGATTACAATGTGAATATAGACATCTAAAATTTGACATAATAAGACAGTATTAATGACAAAATCATATTCATTAATGATTAAACACACATTCTGCATTGAGTCTCTTGGCAGGTCTCGAATTGCACCTGAATGTCGAAGTCTGAAGACATGTACTTTTACGCTGCACCTTTATGGTATATTATTTGAGTGCATGATCATTAAAATACCCGATTTGGAGATTTAGACAGACAATCGGTATCGGCAAGACAATCGGTTGTCTGACAATCGGAACAATCGGTAATCGGAACAATCGGCAAAATGTGCAATCGGTACAGCTCTACAAGACATTGTCCTTTGAGAAACTTCAACACTTGTTCCATCACTCTTTCTACTACATCTTCCTCATTAACGATCCGCACTTGCTTATATGGTTCTGCGTACTTCCGACGTGTCATGTACTCGTCTTCTGTCGCACGTCTGTAGCTGTCCAACCTCAAAGCAACTCTATACGCTTCATCAAGGGTTCGTGGTTCTCTCTCCCTTACCTTCAATGACAACTCTCTCTCCGACATTGCCTCGAGAAATGCATCTCGCGCTAAGATCTCAGTTGTGTCGTTCGTCGGACCTGGGAACGCCAATGCAACTAATTTTCTTATGTCATGAAGTAAGTCTGACAACCCTTCTTTTTCTCGCTGTCTCCGACATCTCAACCGTGTGCGAAATGTCTCCTGTTGAGCCTCTAACTCGTACCTCTGTCTTAACCTCTCGACTGATTATCCGTAAGTTACGTGGTCTTTTGCTCCAAAGTCCCACAATAACTGTGCTGGTCCTTTCTCAAGCGAACACTGCAGGAAAGCTCCTTTATTACTATCCGACCATCCTTTATGCATTGCGCATACATCAAACTGACGCAGAAAAGTTTCTAAGGGCATAGACCCGTAAAACTTGTTAGGTTTCATCTGCGTGTACTTGTATGTATTCCGAGGTCTACCTCCTCGATAAGTTGGTCTCATGTACTGTCGTACGTCTGAATCAGACCACTCTTTCTTCATCTCAGTACATCTTTGCCGCATATGAGGTATGGGTGCTTCATAGTCTCTGTACTCCACGGCTTCATCATGTCTGCGCGACTTAACTTCGACATCCATTCTTGCCTGTATATCAGTACTTTTCTCTTTACTCCGAGCGCCCAACTCTAACTTTTGTACTTGTCCAACTCACAAATACTGTCTTAGCCGGGTCTATGATCAACGGCTTTTCTACGATGCTTTCGTTCCTTCGTCAAACTTGTCATTAACTCATGAGTATTGTCTGCCATACCTATTATATCCCAAGGCTCTGAATGCATTGTTTCAGCCATGTCTTCTGTGTTGAGTCCTGTACTCAATGTACTGTGTACTAGTCAAATCCTTGATCAACCGTGTACTGTCTTTGAGCCAAGTACAAATATGTCGTGTACTCGCGTTGCCTACTCGCTATGCTGAGTTCACACTAATGTCAGATGTCTGACACTAAGTCCTATCTCAGTACCCAAGCTTAATTCCTTCCTCAGTACACCAGCTTAATTCCTTTCTCAGTACACCAGCTTAAATTCCAAACTATGAGCTCCGTGTACTCACTATGTCGTGTACTAGTTGTCCACACTGTACCAGACACTCGTGTACCAGTGGAGATGAATTTCTTACAATCGGAAAACTTACTAAGTGTTAATCAAACGACACCCTACACCTTCTGGCACAAATATGTTACGTACCAGAAATGGTTCTCTCAGAGTACCTTCCTAAGCGTTAATCAAACGACACCCTACTTCTGGTACCAAATATGTAACGAAACACCACCTCTGCGTGTATCAAATATGTGGTAGTTATTGAACCTCTTCTCTCTCACCTAGGACGTCTAAGTTCAACCTCTACCGGGGCGTTAAACTCAAGGCACGTCTGTGGCCCCTTAGCTTTTTGGCTAAGGTTTGACTAACACTCACTCGTGTACTCTCTTCCTAAATGTACTCAACATTCATGTACTCTTGTAGATTTATGCATTTTGACAATAAATTGAGTATCTTGAGCTAGTTAACGATTGGCTTTGCTGTTGTGAATGATTGGGTGAGTTTTAGGCCTAATTACTTAGACTGTTAGAATGAATGAGTCCGTTAGCTTATCGCACTTCTTGTATGGATTAATTATTAAATAAACCACTTCGTCCTCGCAGTGCCTTACGTAATCTCGCTCCTTAGTAGCTGCCGTTAGACGTCTATTTAAATTTGTTGAGTTTAGCCAAATTTTAGCGGTAGATTTTGGATGTCAGCCAACGTCAGAACTTATTAATTTTCGCAAGTGGCAAATTCTTAAGGGACTGCCAATAATTGCGTAAACAATTTTAGGCAATTTAAAAACCCTCTCCTTTTTGTCAACAACTGTCAAACATTCACTGACCCTCAAAATAAAATTGTCAACAAAATTTTACCCCTACAAGCTAACATAACAAACATTTTATATGGCTGATTTTTCTACTAAAACAGAATTATGGAAATAAAAATTTCTGCAAAAAAATTAATTCATTTTTCTACTTGATTAACATATGACTTAGACTTTCACTTAGACTTCGCTTCCTCGATTGCATTATGGCGATCATCACGTGGACGTAGAAGAACCGATTGGCCCTTAAACCGGTCACTACCGAGTTCCTGTGGATGTGCACTCCCAAGAGGATGAATCTCCTGAGCCCTTGACCGTTCACGCTGGGTGATGTGACCGTCGTCCCCTCAAAGTGCCTACGACTCCTGAGGGTAGACTACTACTCGATGAGACGTTGTCGTTTGAGATACGTAATGTGGTCCGCGGCTGCTTCTACCACCTACGGAGGGTTAGGTCAGTCCGCCGGCATCTTCCGATCAGCGGGGCAGTGCCAAAACTGGACTATTGCAGTAGCGTGTTGCTGGGGCTCTCCGACGGAAAGTTGAATCGTCTGCAATCCGTGTTCAATACAGCCGCTCGGGTCGTCTTCAGTAGCCTCCGGGGAGCCCATGTGACCCCCTACTGCGTGACCAGCTGCATTGGCTTCGAGCCCGGGAGTGCATTATCCAAAAGCGCTGCTGGCTCACCTGTCTGGCGTTAAAGGACTCGCATTGTCCACAGTACCTGGCTGAGCTAGTCCTAAGATCAACGTCGAACGCACGGAGGTCGGCACTTCGCTCCGGCCATTGTGTCCTACTGCTCGTCCCGCCTCCGTCACAGACCCCGAAGTTCGGAGACAGGTCTTTCTCACGCGGGTACCCAGTGCTCTGGAACGCCTTGCCGACCGCAGTGACTGAGGTCATCTCAGCCGGGATCTTCCTGAAAGAACTAACGACTCACATTTTAGTTTAGGATATGGTTGACTGTGTTTGCAGCACCCTTGTCGTAGGCCTTAAGCGTAGTGCACGGCTCTTTAGAAATTGTCTTGAAATAAGTGAATATAATTAATAAATGTCAAAATGACTGTAACATTTTGAATTCTAGCTTCTATCATCTTTCCACAGTGAAGCCAAATGTTTCTCAATTGTTATATTATTTTGAGGGTGTACCACGAAGGACCGACCAATGCACCGGCTCATTCCTATTTTTGGATTAATGAAATTTATTGTAAAAATAAAATTGTTTACCTTGGTCCCCTCCTCATGTCATAAATTGTCAAACTTCCTCAAACCACTCTCCCCTAATTTGTTCACGTAATTCATTGACACCCCTCAAGGGCTGTGCATTGGTGATCCTAAGTATACACTCGCTATAGTATAACAATTGAGGAACATTTGGCTTCACTGTGGGAAGATGCTAGAACCTAGAATTCAAAGTGCTGTAGTCATTTTGACTCTTGTTAGACAAGTAGAAAAATGAATGTATTAAAAAATTTGGTGTAAATTTTAGTTTATATAACTCTATTTTAGCATATCAAAGTCAGCCATATAAAATTCGTTTCCTTATGGGGGGGGGACATTTTTGACAATTTTTTTAGGGGACTCACTGAAAGTTTGACAGTTTTTGGCAAAGGAAGGAGGGTTAAAAATTGACTGAAAATTGTTTACGTAATTGATGGACAGCTTCTAATATTGCCACTATTGTTGCCATGTGAATGACAGATCTAAAGAAGGCATACATCAAAATTGAAATGTCAGCAAGTAAATAAATAAACTAGTTATTTATATTGCGCTTGTTCAGATGCTGTTAACAAGCGCATTACAATGTCAAAGAATGGACGATCCATGGCACGCACAATACATGTTTGGAGAGGGAAAAATCGTTTCATTTTTTTGTTCTGTAGGCAAAGTTTAAACCTCTGTATTTGAATATGAATACATATGAATACCCAAATCCTGTTTGTTGTGTTCAATGATTAGATCAACAACGGTCCAGCTTTGAGTTGACTGTGTGGTATTATTGTTTGTTCTTTCGTTTATTTCCATGTTGTTGCTTTTGAGTCCACAGATTAATATATAATTCGTTTTGGAATGACTTGTTTTCCAACAAATTTATCCGTTCGTTGAGTTTTTTTAATTTCTTGATTGCATGGAATACTAGATTCCTTTATAGAGTCAGTCAAAAAAAATTCATAGAATTCATCATGTTTGCATTTAGATCGGTTCATTAAATTTAAGTAATTTTTGCATTAAATTCGCTGATTATTTTAATCATGAAGTTTGTTGATCAGTGAGTTAGAAACATCGCACAGCGCCTCCAGCAACTCTTCGATTTTTGGCGATTTTTTAAAGCATAGTTGGTATCTAGAATGTTTAATATATTTGTTTCCATTCAGTGGACATAACTGAAGTACAATTATTAATCACCGTCGATAGTAAGGTCATGTCTTCAATGGAGATTTCCCATATTAAGTTTTCCTAACATGTGACTTGGTAGACTTATGTCGGAGTCTCGATAAAAGAAACATTAATTATCTGACACAGTTTACCTTCCTTTGTTTAAAATAATCAATATGGCCTCATAATTCTTAATAATGTTTTCCGATCCGGTTTCCGGTTTTGGAGCCTTCATGGCGGTCAGCACCTGTTTGTACGTGCCACGGATTCGCCGCCGTTCTTGGCATTTACTGACGTTCGGTACTCGGATTTTGCACAAAGCGCGAGGACTGCTTCCTACTTATCGATTCGTCGTAGAGTTTCTTGCCGTCCTCCACTTTTCTACGTCGTTCTGGAAGGTTGAAGTTGGTCGCCGCCGCTGTTGAGTAAAGCACCAAAACTCCGCCATTAAAATGACGGCTACGTGGCAACGTGACTGCGTTCGACTATCGTTCCAGACTTCGCTGGAACTTCGTCGGATTTGCCGGTTTCGGGGACGAAATCTCTTGCGGAAGACCGCTTCTTCGGAATTCACCACCGATCTTACCGAGCGGAGAACTATTACCAACTCGCGGCCCCCTAACATCATCTTCCGTTCTTCGTTGACGTGTCAATGTGGCTGCAGTTTTCTCGCGAAGGACCGCTTCTATAGGATTCCGCACCGGATTTTTCACGGCAGCGAGATTCTTCTATCAACCGAGTGGATTTTTAACATCCACCTCCTGACCTTCATTGACATGTCAGCGTTGTCAAAGCGCTTTTGATTTTGGTTTTTAACTAGTCACAGCGCTATATAAATCGTCATGATGATGATGACGATGATGATGATGATGATGATAATAATAATAATAATAATAATAATAATAATAATAATAATAATAATAATAATAATAGGCCTAATTAGATTGTTCAATTTATTATGAAATAATAATAATAATAATAATAATAATAATAATAATAATGTGATTTTAAGTGGTTTAGGAGGCTAAGTAAGCCTGTGTGAAAACCACTGATGTAACCATCTGCATTCAATAACCTAGTTTATCTAGATAGCCTTTGAATCCGTTCACTGTTTCAACTGTCACTCCCACCTCGTCCAAACTGTTCCATTTGTCCACAACCCTTGCACTAAAAAAGTTTTTCTTTCTTGGACCAACCCTCTGCTTAAACAATTTGCACTTGTGGCCTCTTGTGCTGCTATAGTGTGCCAATGTAAAGAATCGATCATATGGCACATCTACTTTCCCAGTCATTATTTTGTATGTTTCTATCAAATCCCCTCTCTCTCTTCTCCTTTCTAATGTTGTCAGTCCACAATATTGAAGTCTTTTTCGTAGCTTAAATTATGGCACCCATTGACCATCTTCGTTGCTCGTCTTTGCACTTTTTCTAAAAGTTCTATATCTTTTTTCAAGAATGGATTCGAAGCCTGAACACAGTATTCCAGATGAGGCCTTACTAATGACTTATAAAGTTTAATGATTATCTCTTTGTCACGACTCACAATTGTCCTTTTCACCATTCCCAACATTTGGTTTCCCTTTTTTGCTGCCTCCATGCATTGGTGAGATGGATTCATACTTCTATGGGTGATTATCCCCAAGTCTCTTTCTTTTTCTGTTGTGGTTAGAACCTTCCCCCCCTAAAGAATATTCATTACCATTATTAGACTTCCCAACATGCATTACAGAACATTTATCAATATTGAAAAGCATATGCCAGTCCACAGACCACTGAAACAATTTCCTTAGATCTTCTTGTAAAATGTTTGCATCATCCTCCGAGTCTATATTTCTGCATAACTTTGTATCATCGGCAATTTGAAATTTTGGACAGTAATCCTTCATCGATATCATTTATATATATTAGAAAATAAGCAACAGAGCACGTTTTGCAAGTCGATTTGTTACTATAGGGCAGGCCTATTGATAAAATAATACGTCCGCTATTGACCATAGACATCATGATAACCAATATATAATGATAACATCTGAAACATTTTAATAAAAACAGTAGAATTTGTTACAAATCTACAGTGCATAATAAAAGCATCGAAGGCAGTGCACGTAAGTTAGCAAGAATTTCTTTGTCCATTTGCAAGAAGCAACTCATCTGCTAAGCGTAAGTTGCATTTTAAAAACACATAAAAATAAAAGTATTGTTGATCAATTTCATCCTCAGTCTTCGTGTTTATGATTAATTTTCATTCCAAATTAAACACTTTGAGAACCTATGATTACAAAATCACACACATGCATATATATATATATAATATATATATTTATTTGAAACTTGAGATCAGTTATTACTAGCTAGTTTGTGTTTTTGTAGACTTTTGCTGCTTGTACTCGTGATTATAACTTTTCTTGAAGAAATGAAATGGAAATGAAAAATGAAATGAAAAAGAAATGAAATTTCTTCATTTATAACTTTTCAATTATTCTGTTAAGGTTTTCTGTGTACACTGTGAGCAAATATAAACCATGCCACCGTATATCCGTATATTTGTCCAGTCATAACTTTGGCAAATTTGAACCGATTTTCAAAATGTTTTCATTATTTGCTTCAGAAATGAATGGGGACATTGAGTCATATATATATATATATATATATGTGTGTGTGTGTGTGTGTGTGTGTGTGTGTGTGTGTGTGTGTGTGTGTGTGTGTGTGTGTGTGTGTGTGTGTGTGTGCGACATTGTCCCCTTCATTTCAGAGTCAAACAGTAAAAAACATGTTGAAAATCGGTTCACATTTGCCAAAGTTATGGATGGACAAATATACAGCGGCATGGTTTATATTTGCTCACAGTGTAGATCCACTAGACTGTTCAGGTCTAGACTGTTATTGATTTCTTCAAAGTCAGTTGTCTCTTTGTCCCTTTGTCCATTCACCAGAGCAGGTCTTGCAGCAGATTGGTGCAGCGATTTTGCAGATATCTTCTGTGCTTCCAACGCAAATGGATTGCTTGTCTCCGTATTCACATCCTGAAAGTAATAGTATAGTATAGATCTTATAGCAAGAGTCCAAGAACAGGTTTTAGAGTATACACTGTAGACGAAATTTACCCCAATGAATTAATGAGTGGGTGTGTCTCCCTCCACAGGTACAAATCTTTTTAGTTAGGCTCTGATGCCTCTGGTCAAACAGACCTACGCTGCAGTTGGCCAAGCTGATTGCTCAGAAGAACTCAGAGCAAGACTACTAAGGCTTTCAAGGCACTCATCAGAATGAAGTCACATTGAAAGACAGAGGAACCCGGAAAGTAAGGGTCTGGATATTCGTGAAAGCCCTTGATTGGCAGTTAGCCCCAGATGGCTGAGAAAGCTGCTGCGGAAATTATAGAAAAAGAAGCTAATAGATTGAGAATTGATGTGGCTTTTTCGACTATGCAGATTCCAATTGCAGGAAAAGATAGACAATGAGGCAGCATGATCAAAATGCTGAGAATATCGAGAGCTCATATGGCACGCAAGAAGATATGTAGAAGATATGCAAGAAGATTATGTCAGTGTTTAGGGGCCTATATGCCACTGCAACAATCAGGTCATTGGAAATTGACGACCGACTGAAATTAAATCGGTGTTTCTGCAATGGGCATCATGATAATTCTTTACATATTTGACACAAGTTCTTATTTATGTGTCGTCCTATATCAGAGGGTTGACAGTCATTTTCCTCCATTTCTCTCTATCTTCTGCTGCTCTTTTTAGGGCTCCATAGTTCTTTGTGCTAAATCATCTTATTATTAGCTGGAGTGCTTTCAATTTCTTTCTAATAATGATATCGATGACAAATTACTATCCAAAAGTTCAAAGTTTGCAGATGATCTGCAGAAAGGGATACGGGCAACTCGCCCCAGTAACTCGCCCCCGACAAATTCGCCCTCAGGTACAACTCGCCCCTGGACAATTCGCCTCCAGTAACTCGCCCCCGACAATTTCTTACCGAATTTAAAGAAAAGACAATGGGTTAGAAATGCCCAGTAGTACTTTCTTAATGCTATCTAGATATGGTCAACATTTAAAGACATTGTGCGGAAAATGTAAAACTAATGCAATCTAAAGAACGAAAGCTAGATATGGTAAACAAATAAAGTCAATGTACGAAAAATGTAAAATTAATGAACGGGTGTCAACATTTAAAACAAATTATGCAGATGATGGTTAAAGATCAAAATTATAGACAATCCCGCTTAAGTAGTCTTTCAGAGTGCGATTTGTAAAATCCTCAACGACACGCTTAACTCAGGCAGCAATTGCAGCTGTACTCATGTGTTAGCGATCTGGCGAATCGGGGTGGAGGGGGGCAATTGCTGGGAGCGAATTTTCCGCAAAACCTTTTCATTCAGGGAGCGAATTTGTCGGGGGCGAGTTTTCCAGGGGCGAGTTGCTGGGGGCGATTTGTCCGTAAACCGTGCAGAAATATCTATTCTGATGTCTTGTATTGTCTTTAACCGTCTTCGCTCCAAAGATTGGCTGCATTATGGGTTGTCTTCCTCCAAGTGTTACGGTCTTCTGCTGTTCTTGTCGCCTGCTCCAGAGGTTCCCAAACTTTTTGGATTGCCGACCCCTACTTTGTTCCCAGCCTAGCTTGCGGGCCACCCACATCATTTAACAAGTAAATGTTACAGTTAATATTTAATTAAAATAACGGACAGACTATTCCCACAATACCAGTTAATTGATTTACGGCTCTTTTCCTAAGACGACGATGCGGACAATCATTATACCAGTGTACAATTAAACACCGAACAAACGTTGTTACATTACAGCATCAGCTGCTCCGTCAATTACCTTAAATACAATTACTGTTAATGAGATGGACGTGCCTGCTTTTTGCACAAAATGTCAATTCTTGATTGTATTTTTGACACGCACGCAAGTCACTTTCAACGAAATGTCCGGATCTATAGGCCTACTTAGTTTTCATTATTGTTCACTTATTTTAATGGCTAAGAGACTAAAATCATGTGAGGGTTTTATTTGTGTTTTTGACGTGTTCTTTACTGTGTTTTTAAAATGTTCTCAATTCTTCTGTTAGCCACTATGGCCTAATCTCTATAACTCTGAATAGCGTGTGATGCTGTGTACTATTATTTCTGATTGTTGCTGAGGTCCGGTGGTCTTTGTTTATGATTAATAGATGCAGCTCTAGGTGGTCTGGTGGCGGCCAGGGGAATTCGCGTGTCAGAATTACATGAAAAGAAAGTACTGACACGCCTTTAATTTTCTCTTTTTTCTCCAGAGCCAGGCGGCTGGTAACTGACTAAGAACATTACGGAGCGAAATATTTCTGTAATATTAATTTAATATTTCTTTAATGATAAAAAATCTGTTATAAATAGCGTTCTGAATAAGGATTTTCAATGAAATAAACTGATGTCGTCTGCTGGGACCTCTTGCACGCTCGCGAGACCTCCTTGGTTTTCCCCTTTCCCACTAATATTATACTCCGGCTTGCGGTGCTAGTATTGGTCGATATCTAGATATTGTCATATGTGGCTCAGACCACTGGCTCTAGTATATTATATCTAATGATTTATATATTATTGTTATTGATGGCTTTACCGGCGCACATAATTTGAGAAGACAGTCTGCTAATGCTAAAATAATGAAATGCTTCTTAATATTTTGGAAGGTTCCCGAACCCCCGCCATATCCTCCGCGGACCCCCTTCGGTCCGTGGACCACAGTTTGGGAACCGCTGGCCTACTCTATAGTGAGTCCTGTCTATTCTTTGATGTTGTCTTCGCGCTTTTTTCTTGGTCTAAATCTTTTTCATCATCCTGGCATTGTACACTGTATTATTTCTTTCTCTGAACATTCATGCTTTGTTCGCACAATACGCTGATCTGAAATTTTACAAGAGGATGTAAGGAAATTGTTTCAGTGGTCTGTAGACTGGCAGATGCTTTTTAATATTGCCAAATGTTCTGTAATGCATGTAGGAATATCTAATCATGGTAATGAATATTATTATTATTCCAGGACAATTTATATAGCGCTGTACGCATGGTTTAAAATCCAAAATCAAAAGCGCTTTGACAACGCTGACCTGTCAATGAAGGTCAGAAGGTGGCGATGTTAAAATCCACTGTGATGATGGAAAGAACTTTGCTGCCGTGAAGAAGTCCGGTGCAGAGTCCTTTAGAAGCGGTCCTTCAAAGAAACTGTAGCCCCATTGACATGCCAACGAGGAACGGAAGATGATGTAAGAATCCGCGAGTTGGTAGTAGGAGTTATCCACGCAGATGTAACCATCGGTGAGTTCCTGAAGAAGCGGTCTTCCGCAAGAAGATAGTTCCGTCGTCGAAATCGGCAAAACCGACGAAGATGGAAAATCCGACAACGTCCAGAACGACAGTCAACCGAAAATCCGCTGAGTTTTCACGCGGCAGCCACTAAATAATGACTGACATTGGCGCACACTCGACGGAGAGCGACTGACTTGAACTTCCAGACCGACGTGGGAGGTAGAGGACGACACGAGACACGTCGGAAACTGAAGAGCTGAACGCAGTCCTCACGTAGATGGAGACTCCAGCGACGTCCAGAACGCAGTCGATCACCGTCGCCTAGCGCTACAACAATAGCCAACATGGCGGCGTCCAGCCCACAGCGGTGAGACCGAATGGATACTTCCAGAACGACACGAAACAGAAGAGGACGGCTAAAACTCCTCAGCAAACCGACGAACGAGAAGCAGTCTTCATGTCCGGCGCAAAATTCACGTACAGAGCGTCAGCAAATGCCGAGAAACGACGGCGAAACGAGGCACACAAAACGTGTGCAGGCTGCCATAGATAGGCGCTACCAAATCAATGGGCTCGTGGGGGAGGTGCTAACCACCACCGAAGAAGAAAGAGACTTTGGGTAATCATCCATAGAAATATGAATCCATCTCGACAATGTATGGAGGTAGCAAAAATGGACTGGGAATGATGAAAAGAACAATAGTGAGTCGAGACAAAGAGATAATCATACAACTATATAAGTCATTAGTAAGGCTCTATCTAGAATACTGTGTTCAGGCATGGAATCCATTCTTGAAAAAATATATAGAGCTTTTTTGAAAAAGTGCAAAGACGAGCAACGGTCAATGGATGCCATCATTTAAGCTGCGAAAAAAGACTTCAATATTGTGGATTGACACCATTAGAAAGGAGAAAAGAGAGAGGGAGTTTGACTGAAACATGCAAAATAATGACTGGGAAAGTAGATGTACCATACGATCGATTCTTTACATTGGCACCATACAGTAGCAGCACAAGAGTCCATAATGCAAATTGTTTAAGCACAGGGTGGGTCCAATAAAGAAATTTTTAGTGGGTTGTGGACAAATGGAACAGTTTTGGACGAGGTGCGAGTGACAGTTGAAACAGTAAACGGATTCAAAGGCTATCTTGGAAAACTAGGTTATAGAATGTGGAGAGTTACAACAATCGTTCGGAGCGTGTGGTTCCGTCTTGCGGTGGATAGCTATCTATCTCTCTGATAGAGTGCAATCTGTAATGTGCGGTGGGAAACTCTCTGTGGGGCGGAACGTTGGGTGCGGGGTTTCTGAAGGGTCCGTACCTTGGCCCATTACTTTTTATTCTGTACACGGCTGATCTGAGATCCATTTTTGCGGACTTTGGACTGGTGCCCCATACTTATGCTGACGACAGCCAGATTTACTCGTCCTGCCTTCCTGGTGATGTGGAGGCGCTGAGGGAACGGTTCATCGAGTGTCTAGCCGCTGTCTTGAAGTGGGCGGAGAAAATCGATTGGCCCTTAACGTTGGAAAAACTTAGTTCATGTGGGTTAAAACCCCTCGGAGAAGGATGTTGGTGAGTCGCAAACTGTTTGCGATGGGTGATGTTACCATTGTCCCCTCTGAGTGCGTGCGGATGTTGGGGGTACTCTTTGACGGAACTCTGTCATTCGAGCCATACTTAAACGATGTGATCAGGCGATGTCACTATCAATTGAGACGAATCCGATCAGTCCGGCGATATCTGCCTGTATCCGGAGTGGTACACTTGGTCCAGTCCTTGGTGCTAACGAGGATCGACTATTGTAATAGTGTCCTGTTGGGCCTCCCGGTTAGTAAACTGGAACGTCTGCAGTCGGTTCTTAATCTCTCGGCGAGGATTGTGTTCGGATATCGCTGGTGCGAGCACGTTACACCACTTCTCATGGATCGTCTTCATTGGCTTCGAGTCCCTGAGCGGATTGTGTTCAAGAGATGCTGGCTGACGTAGGCTACAGAGCGTTGCATGACCCGTGCTGTTCGGAGTACCTTGCAAAGAGACTTGTAAAGAGTCACTTGTAAAGAGACCGCAGTGTAATAACAGGAGATCGTCGCTCTGCTCGAGGGTTAAACTTTATGCTCCTCCTACGTCCAAGACTACTAAGTTTGGAGAGAGATCCTTTACTTGGGGTAATCCTATCTTGTGGAACTCCCTTCCCGTTGACGTCACCATGGCTGACACTGCTGAGCACTTCATCAAGAGCCTAAAGACGCATCTCTTTAGGTTGGGGTATAGTCACTGAGATGTGAAAGCTCTTTTATTGTGGGCCTCAGCCTTGTTACAGCGCTATAGAAATTGTCTATGAATGAATGAACAGTAAGCTTAGCCTCGTAAACTACTTAAAATCATGCAATTATAATAATAATTAATATTATTTCTACTGTACATTAAAATAAGAGTGGCTACTAGACCGATGTTCAGTCCTGTAGCCACAAGTACTATACGCTAGTACTATACACATTCCATACGGTAACACTTATCTCAGTCGGACGCTAACTTTAAGATCTAGATTGCATTTTTCCATCCACAATTTTTCTTGGATCCATATTGATGTTCTGATGATTTGTGTCTTGTTTTGTTCTTTGCCCTCTTTAAAAGTGTTTTAAAAAGTAATTTTTCAAAGTGACCTATAGCTGCCTATGTCTATTGGTCACGAAATGCGCGGCTCACAGTCTGTTGTATTCTGTGATTTTAGGTATTTGTCATCATCGTCCTGCCACTCCGCCACACCGGCACTGGGCGTTGACATGGGTTATCTGTCTTTACGAAGTCCTGTCTTGTGCGGCTCGGTGTACTTGTGGTACTGTCATAAAGGTCTATTCTGTGATGTTATTCACCCAGGTCGTTCTTGGTCTTCCTCTGCTTCTTTGTTCTTCTGTGATCCCTAGCATTATAGACTTTTCTATGGTGTTTCCCTGTCGTGCTATATGTCTAAAATATTAATTTTTTCTTTCACTTTGAAGAGTAGCAGTCTTTCCATTCCTGCTTTTTGAGTATTTCATCATTGGTTCTTCTTTCTAAGTATGCTATGCCTAATATTTTTTCTAAGGCATTAGGTATTTGTTTGACTCGTTTTATCCATATCCCCATGTCGTATATTCGGTTTAGCATTTCTGTTGTTCGTGTTATACTTTCCTCTCCTGCTGCTAATATCATTTCACTAACTATGCTGTCTGGTCCTCCTGATTTTTTCTTTGATTTCCTTTAGCATTGCGGCACATCGTTATTCTCAGTGTCTCTGTTTCAATTTTCATTATGAGTTTCGTGGCTCTTTCATCTTCCTTGTTTAGAGCTGTGATGTATTTTTTCCATATTCATTGTTTTCCTCTTCCTCCACCAGAACCATTACTTTCTTGTTTTTATGCTGTTGCTGCCTGTAACTCATCGTTTACTTCCAGTTATCTTTCTTATGTTGTCATTTCTGTTCTCTTTGTTTGTTTTCTCTAAATTTCGCATGGGTTGTTTAGTCACTCTTTTTCGTCATTTTTGCATTCTCTTTTATGCGTCTATTTAGCAGTTAACATTTTCTTTAGCTCAGCTATTTTGACTTCCATTCTTTTTTCCAATAGGCGCAGGAATTCTTGAGTTATTTCACTGTTGTTTTACATTTTATTTATTATGGGCAAGACCAGAGCCTCTAGGGAAGCACATGTATCAGAATAATATTCGTGGCTAGGCTAGTGATGATCAAAAGTCGATATTGCCAAAACTACATATAACTCTATGCAGACGACACTCAATTATTTCTTTCATTTACTCCGTCTTCCTTTAAAGCAGGGTTGTCCAACTGCCGACCCGCGGGCCGGATCCGGCCCGCGGGCCAGTTTCATCCGGCCCGCCACCGAGTTTGGGAAAATATCAATTTTAGCTATAGGGCTGGTTATTACCGTTATTTTATAGGACTACTGTACACTAGGACTAGGAGGTTACCAAGTTGCTTATTTATCCACACTCCACAGATTACGGCGGTTATTAAACTTACTTATTTGCTACTTATTACTAATTTACTTACATTTGTCATCTCGCTGCAAGTCTCGTTCTCGCTCTGTTAAAATTTGACGTCGTTTTGGGCAGTTTGCTAATGTAATAACACTCTCGTTTCTTGTATCCGACTTGGCGCCACAAGCATTGATATTGACATTGCTGGTGTTGCTAGAAAAAAACCTTTTCCGCAGTGCTCGCACTAGATTAGAAGGTCTTCATTCAATAGAATAGAATGGATCATTATATTGAAATTGAACAGAATCAATCGAATGACTGTCACTAGTCTTACTAAGTCTAACTAAGACTTCGAATCGGTAGAATACTTACTTACTTACTTAATTTTAACCAGGGATGTGACCAAGACAGTAAGTGGCAAGACCGAGACCAAGACCAAGACACTAACCATCAAGACCAAGACCAAGACAGTAGGTATCAAGACAAAGACCAAGACACTAGGGCTCAAAACCAATACAGTAATTTTAAACATCAAGAAAACAGGAAAAACAGGATTCCCAAATTTTTTTATCAACATCAGCCATAAAATTACGAAAATTTGGCATAGATATATCTATACAAACATATTAATATGATATTATATTATTTATTATTCACAAATGGCTCCAGCAGTGTCAATATCGTATAGCACCATAATTCGGAAGACATTTACCACAGAAAACATTATTACTAACAGTGGAAAAAACCCACCTTCTCGGTCTTGAATCGCAAGACCAAGACAGTAACAACGAGGCCAAGACCAAGACCGAGACATTGGCCAGCAAGACCAATACATTGAAAATACTGTCTCGAGACTGTCTCGAGACTAGACAGTGTCTCGAGACGTCACATCACTGATTTTAACTGGAATACTATGTTAAAAGGATAACATTATAGCAATATAGCTGTTTATAGCAGTTACCACCGACGTGTTTTTTATTTCTTGGTTAACACTTTCTTATACTACATGTAGTCGTATATACATGTAGTCTTATTTTATAACAGTTTTATATGGCTTGCCATACATATATCATGATTATGCCTTATTAAGTGCTACAACTTGCTTGGCCTGCCAAGGGTCAAAGCAGTTTTGTGCGGCCCGCAATATCCTGAAGGTTGAACAACGCTGCTTTAAAGCATCAGTCTCTGAACTAGAATCAGCATTTTCGTCAATCTAATCGTGGATGTCAACTAATCTCCTTGCCCTCAAGCCCTCCAAAACAGAATTTCTCTTAATTGGACTGCCACAACAACTGAAAAAATTGAACATCCCTCGCTGATTTTAGCCCCAGATACAATAATAACCCCTGTTCCAAGTACAAAAAATTTTGGATTTACTTTTGACTCCTCCCTAAATTTTGAAGCTCACATATTTCAACTATCAAAAACCTGTTATGCTCACATTCGCGATCTACGTCGCCTTCGTCCCTATCTTGATATTAAAACTGCTTCCACTATTGCCACTTCAATAGTTCACTCTAAGTTAGACTACAGCAACTCAGTGTTTCACAATCTTACAAGGGCTTCCATATGTAAACTCAAATCGATTCAAAATGCCTTAGGTCGTGCAGTAACTAAATCACCGAAATTCTGCCACATTACACCATTACTCAAATCTCTCCACTGGCTCAAAATAGCAGAACGCATTGAATATAAAATAATATCGATGACTTATAACTCACTTCATACATCAAAACCAGTCTACCTAAGAAATCTGATAATTCCACAACAACCTCGATCTACTAGATCTTCTTCTCGTGTAACTCTCCTCCGACCTCTGAATCAATCATCTCTCAAAATTTGCAATCGTGCTTTTTCATACGCTGCACCAGAGCTTTGGAACTCAATTCCAATATCCCTCCGCTGTCTACATAAAAGCCAAATAACAAACTCTGAGTCACAATTTTTTCCACTTCTTGCAACATCTCATGTTTTTCTTTCTAAACTAAAATCATTTCTCTTCAGAAAATCATTTACTTCATAGCTGCAACGTCCCATCCACTCGCCTTTTTGATTAAATGACCCGACATGAATTACCCCACCTTTGGCTATGGCTATTTCATTTTGAGATTAAGCGCATAGGAATAAGAAGATACTTCGGTGCTTTTTTTGAAAGCGCTATAGAAGTTAACGAGATCTTACTTACTTATTTACTTACATGGAGGTTGGTCGAATGAGTGCAATGTTCATATGATGACATTTAAGTTGATATCTAAAATCTCTAGTATTCTGTAACATATGCCTCAGAAAATGCACATACCTGGAGGACCACTGATGAATCTGAAGCAAGTGTCACAGCAGACTGAGCGTATAACCAATGAATAGCAGTCACTCGGTTGTATTTTGTCGCAAGCATGTTTCGTGCAGTTCGTGCAATTTCCAATTTCTATAAAAATGTGCAGATTAAATTTTACATTGAATGCCATTGAGAACTAGATGTTAGGAAAGTAATAATCTAGACAGACTATATGCAGTAATAATATGAAATATATTTAAATATATTGTGCAATATTATAGGTCTATTAGATAAATATTATTTGATGGCATTTAAAGGAATAAAAATAATATGAAAACTAATGCTGCACGTTTCTGATAGTCTTTAGTATACATCGGAAGATCTACATGCCTTGAGGGCCATTTATTAATCCAGTGTTTATTCTAGCCACCATGACATTGGGGTGGATTTTGAAATGTTTGGGGGACAAGGTCTGAGTCTCCACACTTTTGGGGGGAAATTTTCATCCCCCAGCCAACATATACATTTTTTGAGGGGGGAGATTTTTAAAACTTTGGGGGGAAATCCCCCCTTGAGAAGGCCTAGAATAAACACCGTATTAATCTGAAACAGGGGCCGCAGCAGAGTGAGCGTATGACCGAAGAAGAGCAGTCACTCGATCTTATATTCTCGCAGGCACTCTTAGTGCAATTAAAACAATTTCTAGTTCCTAAATGAAACAGCTTGCAGATTTAAAGTTTAAAGAAATCGGATGTCACAAAATTAATAAGATTTAAGGCAGTAACTTTTGCCGATTTATTAATTAAAACGAGACGAATGCAATGCATGCAATATTCAAAGTACCTATTAAATGTATTCTGTAGACCGAAGTTCAGCTGTTCTAGCTAGAAACTAAGATAACGTGATTTGAATGGTTTATGAGACAGCGTAAGCGTGAAACTTACCATGCTTTTTCTTCGCATATGGCATTGGGAAGGTCACAGATTTGGAAGAATGTCGCCAAAAAGAGTATGAGTAATCATGATAATATATGTGTCTCTGGTTAGCCGAAAATGTGAATTACGGAATGCTATAACGAAAGAGAGGCTGCTATTTTGTCTAAATGTGAAAACGGGTCGATAACAGTGTAGTAAGTAAATAATTTGTCAGTATGCATGAGTCTGGTGTGCGAGAGAAATTGTAGACAGGAACTCGTAAAGCGGGATTGTGACTCCTAATGATGAATACGCAGGATCAGTAGTCTATCTGTAATTATGTATAGGGGCCTACCGGTACACTGCAGATTACAAAGAATGACAAATGTTGACTGGATTAAGCCAGGAGCAAGCACAATAATAGTCTTACAGATACACAAGTCAGAGGAAGTTATATTAGACGCCGATACCATTAAATTTCCATCTTGTGCAACATATTTATATATATACATATAAATTACTAACAAAGTGGAAGTGCTGTGCCACGTTCGCTTAGATGCCGGGAATGGAGAGTAAATTAGGGAACAAGATAGCAGAACGAGCTTCATGTCCCAATGGTGACTTAGGTATGGACGGACACCAAAGCACCAGTTTCATCTGAACCTTGCCTTGGCTTGCACCGCAGTTCAGTTTGCACAGGTAAGTACACAAAAGACAGCTGACAAAAACGTTTCTTGTATCAGCGTTAACATTTCAGATCTATGCATAGCTGTTGAAAAATATACCATCCTCTTGATTTTTGAACTGTATTCTTCGAAATTATTTGACAGGGCTGCTCTTGGTCTCAATGGATAAAAGCAGTGTCATATCGTTTTGTGAAATTCTTTCAAAGATATCAAATTGAGAACAAGTAATGAAATATTTCATGTCCTATTTAACCAAACTATGAAATTGGCTCGTGATTCAGGTTGACTTATGATGCAATTGCTCATGTTGCGATGCAGACAGGCTGAGTGCTACCGGTCGTGACAGGACTCGGCCTGTCTGAATCGCAACATCATGTCCAAGACACGTCAGGTCTTCATTGGCGTGCCTCGAGGCTCTGTTCTTGGGCTTCTTATTTTCATGCTGCGTGTGGTTGATATTGACATATAATCAAATACTTTGGCCTGGGGTCACACTTTTATGGAGATGAAGTTGAAATTCATTCTTCCTGTCTCTCTTCAGATGCTGCTGAATTTCTGATATTGCGTTGTTAAATGCACTTCGAAATAACAATTTATGGATTTAGAGCAGATGCTGTGCTAAATCTTGAGAAAACGGAGTTCATGTGGCTGAGTACACCTGAACAAAACACTTTATCAATCGTATTCCTTTCGCACTCCATGGTGATGAAACGTTATCCTTTCACAACCACATCAGCTACCCGAGTCAGACTTGCTATTACCGGCTGCACAGGATCAAAGCCATTCATCGCTACATACAAATTGCAGCATCGGTTCCACTGGCGCAGGATGTTGTCCTTTTCCTGATTGATAATTATTGCAACAGCATTATATTCGGCTTTCCAAACACTCAGCTCAACCGCCTACAATCACTTCTGAAGGTTTCCACACGTTTGATCATCGGCAGTAGTTGAAAAGGCCGTGCCATCCTATTCCTAAGAGCTAAACTCCACAGGCTTGGAGTGCCTGAAGGCATCGCTAGAAGGCGATGCCTATTTATTTAACGAGCCCCTGTATGACCCTGCCTGCCTTGATTACCGCTCATCACACTCGTCTCCAACTATCGTCGTTCCCAAACCGCCCCCGCAATCATTTTCAACTACTCGTTCCTTCTCCATTCAAGAGTTTCGGCAAGAGTTGAACTTCTGGCGATAATCAGGTCTTGTGCAACATGCTACCTGTCAATGTAACAAAGGCGAGCTCAGTTCTTTCATTCAAACGTAATCTATTTGTGTTATATTTAATGACCATCCGTGGCGTTATCGACAGCCAGAAACCCGGCACACGTCAGACTGCTCAGCAAGCTATGTTCCCGGTCAAAGTCAAATTTAATTAACAAAACGCTAGAACACTTACAAAAAAATCGGGGTAAGAAATAGCCAAGTCCCCCCGTCATTTTGCTGGGGAAACAGTTAGTAGTAGTATTAGTAGTAGTAGTAGTAGTAGTAGTAGTAGTAGTAGTAGTAGTAGTAGTAGTAGTAGTAGTAGTAGTAGCATAGAAGTAGAAGAAGTAGTAGTAGTAGTAGTTGTAGTAGTAGTAGTAGTAGTAGTAGTAGTAGTAGTAGTAGTAGTAGTAGTAGTAGTAGTAGTAGTAGTAGTAGTAGTAGTAGTTAGTAGTATCTGCCTGGCTAAGGATTTTTAATGACATTGTGGATGCTGTTGCGAATGGAGAAATGGCTCTCATCGGCCTTCTCGATCTTACCGCCGCGTTCGATTCAGTCGATCACGATATCCTGATTAAACGTCTCCAATTGTCCTATGGGTTGGACGAACTAGCCCTCTCGTTACTTCAAGACTATTTGACTGACAGAACTCAGTCCGTCAGTTGGGAAAAATACTCTGTCTGCATTGAGACCAGTTCGCTGCTGTGTTCCTCAGCTGTCGGCACTCGGCCCTCTTCTATTCATCCTTTACATAGGTGAGTTCGGAAGAATAGCAGAATCCTTAGGACTTTCTTCACACGTTTATGCGGATGACAGGCAGATCTATGCTCTCTGCCCTCCAGCGGAGGCCGAGGGTCTCCGGACTCGTGTTGAGGAGTGCATCCGTGAGATCGGACGGTGGACCTCAGCGAATCGAATTGCACTCAATCCCGCTAAGACGGAATTTCTGTGGATCAGCACGCCAAGGAGAAACCACCTGATAAACCGCGCGCCGTTCCAGATTGGCGATGCAGTCATCCTTCCGTCCGCCGAAGTCCGTCTGTTAGGTGTTCTGCTGGACGAATCGCTGACTTTCGTGGGACACTTCAGTAATGTCACCAGAGTCTGCTTCCATCAACTTAGGAAAATTAAAGAGATCCGTCGGTATATCTCAACTCAGGCTGCAATCCAACTTGCACGCGAGCTTATCGTAACCAGAGTTGACTATTGTAACAGCATTTTACTTGGTCTTCCAGCTAGTGAGCTGAACCGCCTTCAATCGGCTTTTAGTGCCGCCGCTAGGCTGATTTATGGGGTCAGGTGGAGTGACCACGTAACCCCATTGCTGAGAGACAAGCTACATTGGCTACGGATTCCGGAGCGGATCGTCTTTAAACGGTGTCAACTGACGTTCCGTGTCTTACACGACCCCTCGTGTCCCGGTTATTTATCCGAGCTGATTCGGAAACCGTCAGCGTCTGACCGTCGCCTTCAACTACGTTCAAGCAGTCGTCTGGTATTGTACATTCCACCGCCGTCGAAGACTGAAATTCGGAGAGCGTTCCGTCACTCGTGGCATCCCTCTTCTTTGGAATTCGTTGCCAGACACAGTGACATCTGCCACCTCCTTTGAACGGTTCTCAGTTGCGCTGAAGACATATCTATTAAAAATTTCGTTTCAATTTATGTAAAGTGCTCTTGCTTTTGGCACCAAGCTATGTTATAGCGCTATAGAAATTATCGAGATAATAATAATAATAATAATAATAATAATAATAATAATAATGACACTGAGTTTGTATAAGGGTGTGTCTAGTATTGGTATGTCTAGGAAACGGACAGAACAACTCGGCGACTATTCGGCAACGAACAACTGGGTGCCCGATTAACTCGGTGACGAACAACTCGGCGATACAGTTTATAAAATGTGGTAGTAAAGGGGCTGGGAAATGGTTGAAGTAGGGTTCAAAGTAGAGCTACTTGCAGGTTTTAGTATATATTGGTAGTCTTCTATAAAACGCTAACGTAAGAGTTTCAGTTCTTGGGCAAATGACATTTTTTACAGCTTTTAGTATACATTTGTAAAGTCTTCTATCAAATCGCTAACTCGGTAACGTAAGAGTTGCAGTTCTTGGACAAATGTCATTTTATTGATTGACTTAATATTTTATGTAGCCGCCCAATACAACTTAGATACATTTTTACTCTCCTTACAAACCCATCCTCCTCATACTCCCCTTACCCCTCCTCTGCTCTTCCTCCTCCCACTACCATCCCTTACTATACAACCATACATACCATATATGGTTCCGGTGACAGAAGCACGCCTCCTTGGGGTCCTGCTGGACTCTTCGCTGTCCTTCGCTGGGCACCTCAGCAACGTGATCCGGGTGTGCTATCTCCAACTGAGGCACATCCGCGAGATCCGCCGTTACATATCGACGGGGACCGCTGTCCATCTAGTGCGCTCCTTCATCCTATCGAGACTGGACTACTCAAACAGTATCCTCCTAGGTCTTCCGGCGTACCAGCTGAGTCGGCTGCAATCAGTCTTGAATGCATCGGCCCGTTTGATCTTTGGGGCCAGGTGGAACGACCACGTCACCCCATTATTAAGGGATAAGCTACACTGGCTCAAGGTGCCCGAGCGAATCATATACAAACGCTGCTGGATGACATTCCGAGCCCTGTATGACACCTCCTGCCCGGAGTACTTGTCGACTCTGGCGCGAAGACGCGATCAGGCAGATCGGCTCCTGCAGCTTCGATCCAGCTGTCGGTCCGTACCGTATGTCCCTCCTCCGTTGAAGACAGTGAAGCTTGGAGAGAGGTCCATGTTGCACAGGAATCCCCTCTTGTGGAATGCGCTTCCGGACGATGTGACCAAGGCCACCTCGGCCGAGACTTTCGCATGCGAGCTCAAGACGTACTTATTTAAGATCTCGTACTGTATAATGTAACTTTTTGACTGTAAAGAGCTTTTGTTTTTGGCCTTCGTCATGTTTACGACGCTCTACAAATTGTCACGCATAGAATAGAATAGAATAGAATAGAATAGAATAGAATAGAATAGAATAGAATATACCATACAACACCCCCACTCCTCCTATCCAGCCTTTACTTGATCGTATCCGTCGCCGAGTTGATCGTCGCCGAGTTGAGCGAGTGCCGAATTGTTCGTCGCCGAGTCGACGTCGCCGAGTTCGTCGTCGAGTTGATACGTAGGGCCTACCGCTAGGGAGGTTGTTTTCTGGCCACTGCTTACTGACCGGCCACGCTTTAAATGGCCAGGTGAAGCGATCACTTTAGAACTGGTATTCTTTGCCCACTGGCCTGACTCCCAAATGCATCCATAACAATCCTACTCAGTTTATGGCAGTGCCTTTTAACAAATTAATATGAGTTTTATGTAGTTTGGAGGTGATTAGAGTTGATTTTTGCGAAAATAATTTCGCATAGCATGTAATGGTTAATACTTAATTTTACTGCGTTTGAAGCTATGTATTTCACTGAATATTTAAACACTCCAATTGAAGCAACTCGTAAAGAAAGAATTCAGACCTAATACAGAAGAATCAGATGGCCACATGACATCAGCTGGCGACGCCCTGGAGAGGGTAAGACGTGGAGTAGTTCGTTGAGGAAGATTAACTGGCGATGCTGTCGGAACAACAGGTGCCAATGACCGAGGCCGGCCAGTTGTTCGAGGAGGAAGAGTAACTGGAGGTATTGTTGGAACAACCGTTGTCAGTGGCCTAGACCGGCCTGTTGTTCGGGGAGGAATGGTAACTGGCGGTATTGTTGGAACTACCGGCGTCGATGACTTAGGCCGGCCTGTTGTTCGAGGAGGAAGAGTAACTGGAGGTATTGTTGGAACAACCGTTGTCGGTGGCCTAGACCGGCCTGTTGTTCGGGGAGGAAAGGTAACTGGCGGTATTGTTGGAACTACCGGCGTCGATAACTTAGGCCGGCCTGTTGTTCGAGGAGGAAGAGTAACTGGAGGTATTGTTGGAACACCCGTTGTCGGTGGCCCAGACCGGCCTGTAGTTCGGGAGGAATGGTAACTGGCGGTATTGTTGGAACTACCGGCGTCGATGACTTAGGCCGCCCTGTTGTTCGAGGAGGAAGAGTAACTGGAGGTATTGTTGGAACACCCGTTGTCGGTGGCCTAGACCGGCCTGTAGTTCGGGGAGGAATGGTAACTGGCGGTATTGTTGGAACTACCGGCGTCGATGACTTAGGCCGCCCTGTTGTTCGAGGAGGAAGAGTAACTGGAGGTATTGTTGGAACACCCGTTGTCGGTGGCCTAGACCGGCCTGTAGTTCGGGGAGGAATGGTAACTGGCGGTATTGTTGGAACTACCGGCGTCGATGACTTAGGCCGGCCTGTTGTTCGAGGAGGAAGAGTAACTGGAGGTATTGTTGGAACTACCGACGTCGATGACTTAGGCCGGCCTGTTGTTCGAGAAGAAAGAGTAACTGGAGGTATTGTTGGAACAACCGGTGTCGTAGACTTAGGCCGCCCTGTTCTCGGCGGAAGAGTTCCTGGTGATATTCCAACACCTGGCGATCCCTTTCCTGGCTCTGTTCCCGGTTTTGTTCCTGAGGGTTCTCCTGGTAATACGACGCCTGATGAACCCCTTCCTTGTCTTGTCCCCGGCCCTGATCCAGAAGGTGCTCCTGATGTTCCAACACCTGTCGATCGCTCTCCAGGCCCTGTTCCTGCTTGTGATCCTGAGGGTTTTCCCGGCGTTCCGACGCCCGGCGATCCTTCAAGGGGCCCTCTACTCGGTCTTGTTCCTGATGGTTCTCCTGGTGTTCCAACACCTGGCGAGCCTTGTCCAGGTCCTGTTCCCGGTCCTGTTCCTGAAGGTTGTCCTGGGGTTCCAACACCTGTCAATCCTTCAGGCCCAGTTGCTGGTCCTGTTCCGGTGGGCTTTGCCGGTGTTCCGACCCCCGGTGAACCCTCTCCTGGCCCTTTACCCGGTCTTGTTCCTGAAGGCTGCCCTGGTGTTCCAACACCTGGCGAGCCTTTTCCTGGCCCTGTTCCCGGCCCGGTTACTGAAGGTTGTCCTGGTGTTCCAACACCTGTAAATCCTTCTTCAGGCACAGTTGCTGGTCCTGTTCCGGTGGGCTTTGCCGGTGTTCCGACGCCCGGCGAACCATTTCCTGGCCTTTTACCCGGTCCTGTTCCCGAAGGTTGTCCTGGTGTTCCAACACCTGGCGAGCCTTTTTCTGGTCCTGTTCCCGGTCCTGAAGGTTGTGCTGGTGTTCCAACACCTGTCAATCCTTCTTCAGGCCCAGTTGCTGGTCCTGCTCCGGTGGGCTTTGCCGGTGTTCCGACGCCCGGCGAACCCTTTCCTGGCCCTTTACCCGGTCTTGTTCCTGAAGGTTGCCCTGGTGTTCCAACACCTGGCGAGCCTTTTTCTGGTCCTGCTCCCGGTCCTATTCCTGAAAGTTGTCCTGGTGTTCCAACACCTGTCGATCCATCTTCAGGCCCAGTTGCTGGTCCTGTTCCGGTGGGCTTTGCCGGTGTTCCGACGCCCGGCGAAGCCTTTCCTGGCCCTTTACCCGGTCCTGTTCCTGAAGGTTGTCCTGGTGATCCAACACCTGGCGAGCCTTGTCCTGGTTTTGTTCCCGGTCCTGTTCCTGAAGGTTGTCCTGGTGTTCCAACACCTGGCGAGCCTTTTTCTGCTCCTGTTCCCGGTTTTGTTCCTGAGGGTTGTCCTGGTCTTCCACCACCGGGCCATCCTTCTTCAGGCCCAGTTGCTGGTCCTGTTCCGGTGGGCTTTGCCGGTGTTCCGACACCCGGTGAACCCTCTCCTGGCCCTTTACCCGGTCTTGTTCCTGAAGGTTGCCCTGGTGTTCCAACACCTGGCGAGCCTTTTTCTGGTCCTGCTCCCGGTCCTAATCCTGAAAGTTGTCCTGGTGTTCCAACACCTGTCGATCCATCTTCAGGCCCAGTTGCTGGTCCTGTTCCGGTGGGCTTTACCGGTTTTCCGACGCCCGGCGAACCTTTTCCTGGCCCTTTTGCCGGTCCTGTTCCTGATGGTTGCCATGGTGTTTCAACACCTGGCGAGCCTTGTCCTGGTCCTGTTCCCGGTCCTGTTCCTGAGGGTTGTCCCGGTCTTCCACCACCGGGCCATCCTTCTTCAGGCCCAGTTGCTGGTCCTGTTCCGGTGGGCTTTGCCGGTGTTCCGACGCCCGGCGAAGCCTTTCCTGGCCCTTTACCCGGTCCTGTACCTGTAGGTTGTCCTGGTGATCCAATACCTGGCGAGCCTTGTCCTGGTTTTGTTCCCGGTCCTGTTCCCGAAGGTTGTCCTGGTGTTCCAACACCTGTCGATCCTTCTTCAGGCACAGTTGCTTGTCCTGTTCCGGTAGGCTTTACCGGTTTTCCGACGCCCGGCGAAAACTTTCCTGGCCCTTTTGCCGGTCCTGTTCCTGATGGTTGCCATGGTGTTCCAACACCCGGCGAGCCTTGTCCTGGTCCTGTTCCCGGTCCTGTTCCTGAGGGTTGTCCTGGTCTTCGACCACCGGGCCATCCTTCTTCAGGCCCAGTTGCTGGTCCTGTTCCTGTGGGCTTGGCCGGTGTTCCGACGCCCGGCGAAGCCTTTCCTGGCCCTTTACCCGGTCCTGTTCCTGTAGGCTGTCCTGGTGATCCAATACCTGGCGAGCCTTGTCCTGGTTTTGTTCCCGGTCCTGTTTCTGAAGGTTGTCCTGGTGTTCCAACACCTGTCGATCCTTCTTCAGGCACAGTTGCTTGTCCTGTTCCGGTAGGCTTTACCGGTTTTCCGACGCCCGGCGAACCCTTTCCTGGCCCTTTTGCCGGTCCTGTTCCTGATGGTTGCCATGGTGTTCCAACACCCGGCGAGCCTTGTCCTGGTCCTGTTCCCGGTCCTGTTCCTGAGGGTTGTCCTGGTCTTCCACCACCGGGCCATCCTTCTTCAGGCCCAGTTGCTGGTCCTGTTCCGGTGGGCTTTGCCGGTGTTCCGACCCCCGGTGAACCTTCTCCTGGACCTTCACCCGGTCTTGTTCCTGCAGGTTGCCTTGGTGTTCCGACACCTGGCGAGCCTTGTCCTGGTCCTTTTGCCGGTCCTGTTCCTGAAGGTTGTCCTGGTTTTCCAACACCTGGCGAGCCTTTTCCTGGTCCTGTTCCCGGTCCTGAAGGTTGTTCTGGTGTTCCAACACCTGTCAATCCTTCTTCAGGCACAGTTGCTGGTCCTGTTCCGGTTTGCTTTGCCGGTGTTCCGACGCCCGGCGAACCCATTCCTGGCCCTTTACCCGGTCCTGTTTCTGAAGGTTGTCCTGGTATTCGAACACCTGGCGAGCCTTTTCCTGGTCCTGTTCCCGGTCCTGAAGGTTGTCCTGGTGTTCCAATACCTGTCGATCCTTCTGCTGGCGGCCCTGTTGCTGGTCCTGTTCCTGTGGCCTTTGCCGGTGTTCCGACGCCCGGCGATCCCTCTCCTGGCTTTGTACCCGGTCCTGTTCCTGATGGTTCTCCCGGTGTTCCAACACCTGGCGAGCCTTGTCCTGGTCCTGTTGCAGGTCCTGTTCCTGAAGGTTGTCCTGGTGTTCCAACACCTGGCGAGCCTTGTCCTGGTTTTGTTCCCGGTCCTGTTCCTGAAGGTTGTCCTGGTGTTCCAACACCTGGCGAGCCTTTTTCTGGTCCTGTTCCCGGTTTTGTTCCTGAGGGTTGTCCTGGTCTTCCACCACCGGGCCATCCTTCTTCAGGCCCAGTTGCTGGTCCTGTTCCGGTGGGCTTTGCCGGTGTTCCGACGCCCGGCGAAGCCTTTCCTGGCCCTTTACCCGGTCCTGTTCCTGAAGGTTGTCCTGGTGA
Organism: Metaphire vulgaris; assembly: GCA_018105865.1. Lineage (NCBI taxonomy): Eukaryota > Metazoa > Annelida > Clitellata > Crassiclitellata > Megascolecidae > Metaphire > Metaphire vulgaris. Next base: position 6,244,346 of record CM030865.1, read on the forward strand.
TCCAACACCTGGCGAGCCTTGTCCTGGTTTTGTTCCCGGTCCTGCTCCTGAAGCTTGTCCTGGTGTTCCAACACCTGTCAATCCTTCTTCAGGCCCTTTTGCTGGTCCTGTTCCTGTGTGCATTACCGGTTTTCCGACGCCCGGCGAACCCTTTTCTGGCCCTTTTGCCGGTCCTGTTCCTGATGGTTGCCATGGTGTTCCAACACCTGACGAGCCTTGTCCTGGTCCTGTTAACGGTCCTGTTCCTGAGGGTTGTCCCGGTCTTCCACCACCGGGCCATCCTTCTTCAGGCCCAGTTGCTGGTCCTGTTCCGGTGGGCTTTGCCGGTGTTCCGACGCCCGGCGAAGCCTTTCCTGGCCCTTTACCCGGTCCTGTTCCTGAAGGTTGTCCTGGTGATCCAACACCTGGCGAGCCTTTTCCTGGTCCTGTTCCCGGTCCTGAAGGTTGTCCTGGTGTTCCAACACCTGTCAATCCTTCTTCAGGCACAGTTGCTGGTCCTGTTCCTGTGGCCTTTGCCGGTGTTCCGACGCCCGGCGAACCCATTCCTGGCCCTTTACCGGGTCCTGTTTCTGAAGGTTGTCCTGGTGTTCGAACACCTGGAGAACCTTTTCCTGGTCCTGTTCCCGGTCCTGAAGGTTGTTCTGGTGTTCCAACACCTGTCAATCCTTCTTCAGGCACAGTTGCTGGTCCTGTTCCTGTGGCCTTTGCCGGTGTTCCGACGCCCGGCGATCCCTCTCCTGGCCCTGTACCCGGTCCTGTTCCTGATGGTTCTCCCGGTGTTTCAACACCTGGCGAGCCTTGTCCTGTTGCCGGTCTTGCTCCTGAAGGTTGTCCTGGTGTTCCAACACCTGTCGATCCTTCTTCAGGCGACCCTGTTGCTGGTCCTGTTCCTGTGGCCTTTGCCGATGTTCCGACGCCCGGCGATCCCTCTCCTGGCCCTGTACCCGGTCCTGTTCCTGATGGTTCTCCCGGTGTTCCAACACCTGGCGAGCCTTGTCCTGGTCCTTTTCCCTGTCCTGTTCCTAAAGGTTGTCCTGGTGTTCCAACACCTGTCGATCCTTCTTCAAACGACCCTGTTGCTGGTCCTGTTCCTGTGGCCTTTGCCGGTGTTCCGACGCCCGGCGATCCCTCTCCTGGCCCTGTACCCGGTCCTGTTCCTGATGGTTCTCCCGGTGTTCCAACACCTGGCGAGCCTTGTCCTGGTCCTGTTCCCGGTCCTGAAGGTTGTCCTGGTGTTCCAACACCTGTCGATCCTTCTGCTGGCTGCCCTGTTGCTGGTCCTGTTCCTGTGGCCTTTGTCGGTGTTCCGACGCCCGGCGATCCCTCTCCTGGCCCTGTACCCGGTCCTGTTCCTGATGGTTCTCCCGGTGTTTCAACACCTGGCGAGCCTTGTCCTGTTGCCGGTCCTCCCCCGAAAGTTTGTCCTGGTGTTCCAACACCTGTCGATCCTTCTTCAGGCGACCCTGTTGCTGGTCCTGTTCCTGTGGCCTTTGCCGGTGTTCCGACGCCCGGCGATCCCTCTCCTGGCCCTGTATCCGGTCGTGTTCCTGATGGTTCTCCCGGTGTTCCAACACCTGGCGAGCCTTGTCCTGTTGCCGGTCCTATTCCTGAAGGTTGTCCTTGTGTTCCAACACCTGTCGATCCTTCTTCAGGCGGCCCTGTTGATGGTCCTGTTCCTGTGGCCTTTGCCGGTGTTCCGACGCCCGGCGATCTCTCTCCTGGTCCTGTACCGAGACCTGTTCCTGATGGTTCTCCCGGTGTTCCAACACCTGGCGAGCCTTGTCCTGGTCCTGTTGCCGGTCCTGTTCCTGAAGGTTGTCCTGGTGTTCCAACACCTGTCGATCCTTCTTCAGGCGGCCCTGTTGCTGGTCCTGTTCCTGTGGCCTTTGCCGATGTTCCGACGCCCGGCGATCCCTCTCCTGGCCCTGTATCCGGTCGTGTTCCTGATGGTTCTCCCGGTGTTCCAACACCTGGCGAGCCTTGTCCTGTTGCCGGACCTGTTCCTGAAGGTTGTCCTGGTGTTCCAACACCTGTCGATCCTTCTTCAGGCGGCCCTGTTGATGGTCCTGTTCCTGTGGCCTTTGCCGGTGTTCCGACGTCCGGCGATTCCTCTCCTGGCCCTGTACCGAGACCAGTTCCTGATGGTTCTCCCGGTGTTCCAACACCTGGCGAGCCTTGTCCTGGTCCTGTTGCCGGTTCTGTTCCTGAAGGTTGTCCTGGTGTTCCAACACCTGTCGATCCTTCTTCAGGCGGCCCTGTTGCTGGTCCTGTTCCTGTGGCCTTTGCCGATGTTCCGACGCCCGGCGATCCCTCTCCTGGCCCTGTTCCCGGTCCTGTTCCTGATGGTTCTCCCGGTGTTCCAACACCTGGCGAGCCTTGTCCTGGTCCTGTTGCCGGTCCTGTTCCTGAAGGTTGTCCTGGTGTTCCAACACCTGTCGATCCTTCTTCAGGCGGCCCTGTTGCTGGTCCTGTTCCTGTGGCCTTTGCCGATGTTCCGACGCCCGGCGATCCTCTCCTGGTGTGCCCGGTCCTGTTCCTGATGGTTCTCCCGGTGTTCCAACACCTGGCGAGCCTTGTCCTGGTCCTTTTCCCTGTCCTGTTCCTGAAGGTTGTCCTGGTGTTCCAACACCTGTCGATCCTTCTTCAGGCGGCCCTGTTGCTGGTCCTGTTCCTGTGGCCTTTGCCGGTGTTCCGACGCCCGGCGATCCCTCTCCTGGCCCTGTACCCGGTCCTGTTCCTGATGGTTCTCCCGGTGTTCCAACACCTGGCGAGCCTTGTCCTGGTCCTGTTCCCGGTCCTGAAGGTTGTCCTGGTGTTCCAACACCTGTCGATCCTTCTGCTGGCTGCCCTGTTGCTGGTCCTGTTCCTGTGGCCTTTGCCGGTGTTCCGACGCCCGGCGATCCCTCTCCTGGCCCTGTACCCGGTCCTGTTCCTGATGGTTCTCCCGGTGTTCCAACACCTGGCGAGCCTTGTCCTGTTCCGGTCCGGTCCTGAAGTTTGTCCTGGTGTTCCAACACCTGTCGATCCTTCTTCAGGCGACCCTGTTGCTGGTCCTGTTCCTGTGGCCTTTGCCGGTGTTCCGACGCCCGGCGATCCCTCTCCTGGCCCTGTATCCGGTCCCTGATGGTTCTCCCGGTGTTCCAACACCTGGCGAGCCTTGTCCTGTTGCCGGTCCTGTTCCTGAAGGTTGTCCCTGGTGTTTCCAACACCTGTCGATCCTTCTTCAGGCGGCCCTGTTGATGGTCCTGTTCCTGTGGCCTTTGCCGGTGTTCCGACGCCCGGCGATCCCTCCTGGCCCTGTACCGAGACCTGTTCCTGATGGTTCTCCCGGTGTTCCAACACCTGGCGAGCCTTGTCGATCCTGTTGCCGGTCCTGTTCAGGTTGTCCTGGTGTTCCAACACCTGTCGATCCTTCTTCAGGCGACCCTGTTGCTGGTCCTGTTCCTGTGGCCTTTGCCGGTGTTCCGACGCCCGGCGATCCCTCTCCTGGCCCTGTATCCGGTCCTGTTCCTGATGGTTCTCCCGGTGTTCCAACACCTGGCGAGCCTTGTCCTGTTGCCGGTCCTGTTCCTGAAGGTTGTCCTGGTGTTCCAACACCTGTCGATCCTTCTTCAGGCGGCCCTGTTGATGGTCCTGTTCCTGTGGCCTTTGCCGGTGTTCCGACGCCCGGCGATCCCTCTCCTGGCCCTGTACCGAGACCTGTTCCTGATGGTTCTCCCGGTGTTCCAACACCTGGCGAGCCTTGTCCTGGTCCTGTTGCCGGTCCTGTTCCTGAAGGTTGTCCTGGTGTTCCAACACCTGTCGATCCTTCTTCAGCCGGCCCTGTTGCTGGTCCTGTTCCTGTGGCCTTTGCCGATGTTCCGACGCCCGGCGATCCCTCTCCTGGCCCTGTATCCGGTCGTGTTCCTGATGGTTCTCCCGGTGTTCCAACACCTGGCGAGCCTTGTCCTGTTGCCGGTCCTGTTCCTGAAGGTTGTCCTGGTGTTCCAACACCTGTCGATCCTTCTTCAGGCGGCCCTGTTGATGGTCCTGTTCCTGTGGCCTTTGCCGGTGTTCCGACGCCCGGCGATCCCTCTCCTGGCCCTGTACCGAGACCTGTTCCTGATGGTTCTCCCGGTGTTCCAACACCTGGCGAGCCTTGTCCTGGTCCTGTTGCCGGTCCTGTTCCTGAAGGTTGTCCTGGTGTTCCAACACCTGTCGATCCTTCTTCAGGCGGCCCTGTTGCTGGTCCTGTTCCTGTGGCCTTTGCCGATGTTCCGACGCCCGGCGATCCCTCTCCTGGCCCTGTATCCGGTCGTGTTCCTGATGGTTCTCCCGGTGTTCCAACACCTGGCGAGCCTTGTCCTGTTGCCGGTCCTGTTCCTGAAGGTTGTCCTGGTGTTCCAACACCTGTCGATCCTTCTTCAGGCGGCCCTGTTGATGGTCCTGTTCCTGTGGCCTTTGCCGGTGTTCCGACGCCCGGCGATCCCTCTCCTGGCCCTGTACCGAGACCTGTTCCTGATGGTTCTCCCGGTGTTCCAACACCTGGCGAGCCTTGTCCTGGTCCTGTTGCCGGTCCTGTTCCTGAAGGTTGTCCTGGTGTTCCAACACCTGTCGATCCTTCTTCAGGCGGCCCTGTTGCTGGTCCTGTTCCTGTGGCCTTTGCCGATGTTCCGACGCCCGGCGATCCCTCTCCTGGCCCTGTGCCCGGTCCTGTTCCTGATGGTTCTCCCGGTGTTCCAACACCTGGCGAGCCTTGTCCTGTTGCCGGTCCTGTTCCTGAAGGTTGTCCTGGTGTTCCAACACCTGTCGATCCTTCTTCAGGCGGCCCTGTTGATGGTCCTGTTCCTGTGGCCTTTGCCGATGTTCCGACGCCCGGCGATCCCTCTCCTGGCCCTGTACCCGGTCCTGTTCCTGATGGTTCTCCCGGTGTTCCAACACCTGGCGAGCCTTGTCCTGGTCCTTTGCCGGTCCTGTTCCTGAAGGTTGTCCTGGTGTTCCAACACCTGTCGATCCTTCTTCAGGCGGCCCTGTTGCTGGTCCTGTTCCTGTGGCCTTTGCCGGTGTTCCGACGCCCGGCGATCCCTCTCCTGGCCCTGTACCCGGTCCTGTTCCTGATGGTTCTCCCGGGGTTCCAACACCTGGCGAGCCTTGTCCTGGTCCTGTTCCCGGTTCTGTTGCCGGTCCTGTTCCTGAAGGTTGTCCTGGTGTTCCAACACCTGTCGATCCTTCTTCAGGCGGCCCTGTTGCTGGTCCTGTTCCTGTGGCCTTTGCCGGTGTTCCGACGCCCGGCGATCCCTCTCCTGGCCCTGTACCCGGTCGTGTTCCTGATGGTTCTCCCGGTGTTCCAACACCTGGCGAGCCTTGTCCTGGTCCTGTTCCCGGTCCTGTTCCTGAAGGTTGTCCTGGTGTTCCAACACCTGTCGATCCTTCTTCAGGCGGCCCTGTTGCTGGTCCTGTTCCTGTGGCCTTTGCCGGTGTTCCGACGCCCGGCGATCCCTCCCTGGCCCTGTACCCGGTCCTGTTCCTGATGGTTCTCCCGGTGTTCCAACACCTGGCGAGCCTTGAGGTCCTGTTGCCGGTCCTGTTCCTGTGAAGGTTGTTCAACGCCCTGGTGTTCCAACCCTGTCGGTCCCTTCTTCTCCAGGCGGCCCTGTTGGGTCCTGTTCCCCGGTCCTTTGCCGGTGTTCCAACACCCGGCGATCGATCTGGCCTTCTTCAGGCGGCCCTGTTGCTGGTCCTGTTCTGGCCTTTGCCGGTGTTCCACGCCCGGCGATCCTCACCTGGCCCTGTACCCGGACGTGTTCCTGATGGTTCTCCCGGTGTTCCAACACCTGGCGAGCCTTGTTGTCCTGTTCGGTCCTGTTCCTGAAGGTTGTCCTGGTGTTCCAACACCTGTCGATCCTTCTTCAGGCGGCCCTGTTGCTGGTCCTGTTCCTGTGGCCTTTGCCGGTGTTCCGACGCCCGGCGATCCCTCTCCTGGCCCTGTACCCGGTCCTGTTCCTGATGGTTCTCCCGGTGTTCCAACACCTGGCGAGCCTTGTCCTGGTCCTGTTGCCGGTCCTGTTCCTGAAGGTTGTCCTGGTGTTCCAACACCTGTCGATCCTTCTTCAGGCGGCCCTGTTGCTGGTCCTGTTCCTGTGGCCTTTGCCGGTGTTCCGACGCCCGGCGATCCCTCTCCTGGCCCTGTACCCGGTCCTGTTCCTGATGGTTCTCCCGGTGTTCCAACACCTGCCTTGTCCTTGTCCTGTTGCCGGTCCTGTTCCTGAAGGTTGTCCTGGTGTTCCAACACCTGTCGATCCTTCTTCAGGCGGCCCTGTTGCTGGTCCTGTTCCTGTGGCCTTTGCCGGTGTTCCGACGCCCGGCGATCCCTCTCCTGGCCCTGTATCCGGACCGTTTCTGATTCGTGATGGTTCTCCCGGTGTTCCAACACCTGGCGATCCTTGCCTTGTTCCTGTTGCCGATGTTCCTGTTCCTGAAGGTTGTCCTGGTGTTCCAACACCTGTCGATCCACCTTCAGGCGGCCCTGTTGATGGTCCTGTTCCTGTGGCCTTTGCCGGTGTTCCGACGCCCGGCGATCCCTCTCAGGCGGCCCTGTCCTGTTCCTGTGGCCTTTGCCGGTGTTCCCCTGGCCCTGATGGTTCTCCCGGTTCTCCCGGTGTTCCAACACCTGGCGAGCCTTGTCCTGGTCCTGTTGCCGGTCCTGATGGTTGTCCTGGTGTTCCAACACCTGTCGACCTGGCGGCCCTGTTGCTGGTCCTGTTCCTGTCCTGTTGCCGATGTTCCGACGTCCGGTGGCCCTGTATCCGGTCCTGTTCCTGATGGTTCTCCCGGTGTTCCAACACCTGGTCGTCCTGTTGCCGGTCCTGTTCCTGAAGGTTGTCCTGGTGTTCCAACACCTGTCGATCCTTCTTCAGGCGGCCCTGTTGCTGGTCCTGTTCCTGTGGCCTTTGCCGATGTTCCGACGCCCGGCGATCCTCTCCTGGCCCTGTATCCGGTCCTGTTCCTGATGGTTCTCCCGGTGTTCCAACACCTGGCGAGCCTTGTCCTGGTCCTGTTGCCGGTCCTGTTCCTGAAGGTTGTCCTGGTGTTCCAACACCTGTCGATCCTTCTTCAGGCGGCCCTGTTTGATGGTCCTGTTCCTGTGGGCTTTGCCGGTGTTCCGACGCCCGGCGATCCCTCTCCTGGCCCTGTATCCGGACCCTGTTCCTGATGGTTCTCCCGGTGTTCCAACACCTGGCGAGCCTTGTCCTGGTCCTGTTGCCGGTCCTGTTCCTGAAGGTTGTCCTGGTGTTCCAACACCTGTCGATCCTTCTTCAGGCGGCCCTGTTGCTGGTCCTGTTCCTGTGGCCTTTGCCGGTGTTCCGACGCCCGGCGATCCTCTCCTGGCCCTGTACCCGGTCCTGTTCCTGATGGTTCTCCCGGTGTTCCAACACCTGGCGAGCCTTGTCCTGGTCCTGTTGCCGGTCCTGTTCCTGAAGGTTGTCCTGGTGTTCCAACACCTGTCGATCCTTCTTCAGGCGGCCCTGTTGCTGGTCCTGTTCCTGTGGCCTTTGCCGGTGTTCCGACGCCCGGCGATCCCCTCTCCTGGCCCTGTACCCGGTCCTGTTCCTGATGGTTCTCCCGGTGTTCCAACACCTGGCGAGCCTTGTCCTGGTCCTGTTGCCGGTCCTGTTCCTGAAGGTTGTCCTGGTGTTCCAACACCTGTCGATCCTTCTTCAGGCGGCCCTGTTGCTGGTCCTGTTCCTGTGGCCTTTGCCGGTGTTCCGACGCCCGGCGATCCCTCTCCTGGCCCTGTACCCGGTCCTGTTCCTGATGGTTCTCCCGGTGTTCCAACACCTGGCGAGCCTTGTCCTGGTCCTGTTGCCGGTCCTGTTCCTGAAGGTTGTCCTGGTGTTCCAACACCTGTCGATCCTTCTTCAGGCGGCCCTGTTGCTGGTCCTGTTCCTGTGGCCTTTGCCGGTGTTCCGACGCCCGGCGATCCCTCTCCTGGCCCTGTACCCGGTCCTGTTCCTGATGGTTCTCCCGGTGTTCCAACACCTGGCGAGCCTTGTCCTGGTCCTGTTGCCGGTCCTGTTCCTGAAGGTTGTCCTGGTGTTCCAACACCTGTCGATCCTTCTTCAGGCGGCCCTGTTGCTGGTCCTGTTCCTGTGGCCTTTGCCGGTGTTCCGACGCCCGGCGATCCCTCTCCTGGCCCTGTACCCGGTCCTGTTCCTGATGGTTCTCCCGGTGTTCCAACACCTGGCGAGCCTTGTCCTGGTCCTGTTGCCGGTCCTGTTCCTGAAGGTTGTCCTGGTGTTCCAACACCTGTCGATCCTTCTTCAGGCGGCCCTGTTGCTGGTCCTGTTCCTGGTCCTGCCTTTGTTCCGACGCCTTTGCCGGTGTTCCGACGCCCCTCCTCCCTGGCCCTGTACCCGGTCCTGTTCCTGATGGTTCTCCCGGTGTTCCAACACCTGGCGAGCCTTGTCCTGGTCCTGTTGCCGGTCCTGTTCCTGAAGGTTGTCCTGGTGTTCCAACACCTGTCGATCCTTCTTCAGGCGGCCCTGTTGCTGGTCCTGTTCCTGTGGCCTTTGCCGGTGTTCCGACGCCCGGCGATCCCTCTCCTGGCCCTGTACCCGGTCCTGTTCCTGATGGTTCTCCCGGTGTTCCAACACCTGGCGAGCCTTGTCCTGGTCCTGTTGCCGGTCCTGTTCCTGAAGGTTGTCCTGGTGTTCCAACACCTGTCGATCCTTCTTCAGGCGGCCCTGTTGCTGGTCCTGTTCCTGTGGCCTTTGCCGGTGTTCCGACGCCCGGCGATCCTCTCCTGGCCCTGTACCCGGTCCTGTTCCTGATGGTTCTCCCGGTGTTCCAACACCTGGCGAGCCTTGTCCTGGTCCTGTTGCCGGTCCTGTTCCTGAAGGTTGTCCTGGTGTTCCAACACCTGTCGATCCTTCTTCAGGCGGCCCTGTTGCTGGTCCTGTTCCTGTGGCCTTTGCCGGTGTTCCGACGCCCGGCGATCCCTCTCCTGGCCCTGTACCCGGTCCTGTTCCTGATGGTTCTCCCGGTGTTCCAACACCTGGCGAGCCTTGTCCTGGTCCTGTTGCCGGTCCTGTTCCTGAAGGTTGTCCTGGTGTTCCAACACCTGTCGATCCTTCTTCAGGCGGCCCTGTTGCTGGTCCTGTTCCTGTGGCCTTTGCCGGTGTTCCGACGCCCGGCGATCCCTCTCCTGGCCCTGTACCCGGTCCTGTTCCTGATGGTTCTCCCGGTGTTCCAACACCTGGCGAGCCTTGTCCTGGTCCTGTTGCCGGTCCTGTTCCTGAAGGTTGTCCTGGTGTTCCAACACCTGTCGATCCTTCTTCAGGCGGCCCTGTTGCTGGTCCTGTTCCTGTGGCCTTTGCCGGTGTTCCGACGCCCGGCGATCCCCTCCTGGCCCTGTACCCGGTCCTGTTCCTGATGGTTCTCCCGGTGTTCCAACACCTGGCGAGCCTTGTCCTGGTCCTGTTGCCGGTCCTGTTCCTGAAGGTTGTCCTGGTGTTCCAACACCTGTCGATCCTTCTTCAGGCGGCCCTGTTGCTGGTCCTGTTCCTGTGGCCTTTGCCGGTGTTCCGACGCCCGGCGATCCCTCTCCTGGCCCTGTACCCGGTCCTGTTCCTGATGGTTCTCCCGGTGTTCCAACACCTGGCGAGCCTTGTCCTGGTCCTGTTGCCGGTCCTGTTCCTGAAGGTTGTCCTGGTGTTCCAACACCTGTCGATCCTTCTTCAGGCGGCCCTGTTGCTGGTCCTGTTCCTGTGGCCTTTGCCGGTGTTCCGACGCCCGGCGATCCCTCTCCTGGCCCTGTACCCGGTCCTGTTCCTGATGGTTCTCCCGGTGTTCCAACACCTGGCGAGCCTTGTCCTGGTCCTGTTGCCGGTCCTGTTCCTGAAGGTTGTCCTGGTGTTCCAACACCTGTCGATCCTTCTTCAGGCGGCCCTGTTGCTGGTCCTGTTCCTGTGGCCTTTGCCGGTGTTCCGACGCCCGGCGATCCCTCTCCTGGCCCTGTACCCGGTCCTGTTCCTGATGGTTCTCCCGGTGTTCCAACACCTGGCGAGCCTTGTCCTGGTCCTGTTGCCGGTCCTGTTCCTGAAGGTTGTCCTGGTGTTCCAACACCTGTCGATCCTTCTTCAGGCGGCCCTGTTGCTGGTCCTGTTCCTGTGGCCTTTGCCGGTGTTCCGACGCCCGGCGATCCCTCTCCTGGCCCTGTACCCGGTCCTGTTCCTGATGGTTCTCCCGGTGTTCCAACACCTGGCGAGCCTTGTCCTGGTCCTGTTGCCGGTCCTGTTCCTGAAGGTTGTCCTGGTGTTCCAACACCTGTCGATCCTTCTTCAGGCGGCCCTGTTGCTGGTCCTGTTCCTGTGGCCTTTGCCGGTGTTCCGACGCCCGGCGATCCTCTCCTGGCCCTGTACCCGGTCCTGTTCCTGATGGTTCTCCCGGTGTTCCAACACCTGGCGAGCCTTGTCCTGGTCCTGTTGCCGGTCCTGTTCCTGAAGGTTGTCCTGGTGTTCCAACACCTGTCGATCCTTCTTCAGGCGGCCCTGTTGCTGGTCCTGTTCCTGTGGCCTTTGCCGGTGTTCCGACGCCCGGCGATTCCTCTCCTGGCCCTGTGCGGTCCTGTTTCCTGATGGTTCTCCCGGTGTTCCAACACCTGGCGAGCCTTGTCCTGTCCTGTTGCCGGTCCTGAAGGTTGTCCTGGTGTTCCAACACCTGTCGATCCTTCTTCAGGCGGCCCTGTTGCTGGTCCTGTTCCTGTGGCCTTTGCCGGTGTTCCGACGCCCGGCGATCCCTCTCCTGGCCCTGTACCCGGTCCTGTTCCTGATGGTTCTCCCGGTGTTCCAACACCTGGCGAGCCTTGTCCTGTTGCCGGTCCTGTTCCTGAAGGTTGTCCTGGTGTTCCAACACCTGTCGATCCTTCTTCAGGCGGCCCTGTTGCTGGTCCTGTTCCTGTGGCCTTTGCCGGTGTTCCGACGCCCGGCGATCCCTCTCCTGGCCCTGTACCCGGTCCTGTTCCTGATGGTTCTCCCGGTGTTCCAACACCTGGCGAGCCTTGTCCTGGTCCTGTTGCCGGTCCTGTTCCTGAAGGTTGTCCTGGTGTTCCAACACCTGTCGATCCTTCTTCAGGCGGCCCTGTTGCTGGTCCTGTTCCTGTGGCCTTTGCCGGTGTTCCGACGCCCGGCGATCCTCTCCTGGCCCTGTACCCGGTCCTGTTCCTGATGGTTCTCCCGGTGTTCCAACACCTGGCGAGCCTTGTCCTGGTCCTGTTGCCGGTCCTGTTCCTGAAGGTTGTCCTGGTGTTCCAACACCTGTCGATCCTTCTTCAGGCGGCCCTGTTGCTGGTCCTGTTCCTGTGGCCTTTGCCGGTGTTCCGACGCCCGGCGATCCCTCTCCTGGCCCTGTACCCGGTCCTGTTCCTGATGGTTCTCCCGGTGTTCCAACACCTGGCGAGCCTTGTCCTGGTCCTGTTGCCGGTCCTGTTCCTGAAGGTTGTCCTGGTGTTCCAACACCTGTCGATCCTTCTTCAGGCGGCCCTGTTGCTGGTCCTGTTCCTGTGGCCTTTGCCGGTGTTCCGACGCCCGGCGATCCCTCCTCCCTCCCGGCCCTGTACCCGGTCCTGTTCCTGATGGTTCTCCCGGTGTTCCAACACCTGGCGAGCCTTGTCCTGGTCCTGTTGCCGGTCCTGTTCCTGAAGGTTGTCCTGGTGTTCCAACACCTGTCGATCCTTCTTCAGGCGGCCCTGTTGCTGGTCCTGTTCCTGTGGCCTTTGCCGGTGTTCCGACGCCCGGCGATCCCTCTCCTGGCCCTGTACCCGGTCCTGTTCCTGATGGTTCTCCCGGTGTTCCAACACCTGGCGAGCCTTGTCCTGGTCCTGTTGCCGGTCCTGTTCCTGAAGGTTGTCCTGGTGTTCCAACACCTGTCGATCCTTCTTCAGGCGGCCCTGTTGCTGGTCCTGTTCCTGTGGCCTTTGCCGGTGTTCCGACGCCCGGCGATCCCTCTCCTGGCCCTGTACCCGGTCCTGTTCCTGATGGTTCTCCCGGTGTTCCAACACCTGGCGAGCCTTGTCCTGGTCCTGTTGCCGGTCCTGTTCCTGAAGGTTGTCCTGGTGTTCCAACACCTGTCGATCCTTCTTCAGGCGGCCCTGTTGCTGGTCCTGTTCCTGTGGCCTTTGCCGGTGTTCCGACGCCCGGCGATCCCTCTCCTGGCCCTGTACCCGGTCCTGTTCCTGATGGTTCTCCCGGTGTTCCAACACCTGGCGAGCCTTGTCCTGTTGCCGGTCCTGTCCTGAAGGTTGTCCTGGTGTTCCAACACCTGTCGATCCTTCTTCAGGCCCTGTTGCTGGTCCTGTTCCTGTGGCCTTTGCCGGTGTTCCGACGCCCGGCGATCCCTCTCCTGGCCCTGTACCCGGTCCTGTTCCTGATGGTTCTCCCGGTGTTTCAACACCTGGCGAGCCTTGTCCTGGTCCTGTTGCCGGTCCTGTTCCTGAAGGTTGTCCTGGTGTTCCAACACCTGTCGATCCTTCTTCAGGCGGCCCTGTTGCTGGTCCTGTTCCTGTGGCCTTTGCCGGTGTTCCGACGCCCGGCGATCCCTCTCCCTGGCCCTGTACCCGGTCCTGTTCCTGATGGTTCTCCCGGTGTTCCAACACCTGGCGAGCCTTGTCCTGGTCCTGTTGCCGGTCCTGTTCCTGAAGGTTGTCCTGGTGTTCCAACACCTGTCGATCCTTCTTCAGGCGGCCCTGTTGCTGGTCCTGTTCCTGTGGCCTTTGCCGGTGTTCCGACGCCCGGCGATCCCTCCTGGCCCTGTACCCGGTCCTGTTCCTGATGGTTCTCCGGTGTTCCAACACCTGGCGAGCCTTGTCCTGGTCCTGTTGCCGGTCCTGTTCCTGAAGGTTGTCCTGGTGTTCCAACACCTGTCGATCCTTCTTCAGGCGGCCCTGTTGCTGGTCCTGTTCCTGTGGCCTTTGCCGGTGTTCCGACGCCCGGCGATCCCTCTCCTGGCCCTGTACCCGGTCCTGTTCCTGATGGTTCTCCCGGTGTTCCAACACCTGGCGAGCCTTGTCCTGGTCCTGTTGCCGGTCCTGTTCCTGAAGGTTGTCCTGGTGTTCCAACACCTGTCGATCCTTCTTCAGGCGGCCCTGTTGCTGGTCCTGTTCCTGTGGCCTTTGCCGGTGTTCCGACGCCCGGCGATCCCTCTCCTGGCCCTGTACCCGGTCCTGTTCCTGATGGTTCTCCCGGTGTTCCAACACCTGGCGAGCCTTGTCCTGGTCCTGTTGCCGGTCCTGTTCCTGAAGGTTGTCCTGGTGTTCCAACACCTGTCGATCCTTCTTCAGGCGGCCCTGTTGCTGGTCCTGTTCCTGTGGCCTTTGCCGGTGTTCCGACGCCCGGCGATCCCTCTCCTGGCCCTGTACCCGGTCCTGTTCCTGATGGTTCTCCCGGTGTTCCAACACCTGGCGAGCCTTGTCCTGGTCCTGTTGCCGGTCCTGTTCCTGAAGGTTGTCCTGGTGTTCCAACACCTGTCGATCCTTCTTCAGGCGGCCCTGTTGCTGGTCCTGTTCCTGTGGCCTTTGCCGGTGTTCCGACGCCCGGCGATCCCTCTCCTGGCCCTGTACCCGGTCCTGTTCCTGATGGTTCTCCCGGTGTTCCAACACCTGGCGAGCCTTGTCCTGGTCCTGTTCCCGGTCCTGTTGCCGGTCCTGTTCCTGAAGGTTGTCCTGGTGTTCCAACACCTGTCGATCCTTCTTCAGGCGGCCCTGTTGCTGGTCCTGTTCCTGTGGCCTTTGCCGGTGTTCCGACGCCCGGCGATCCCTCTCCTGGCCCTGTACCCGGTCCTGTTCCTGATGGTTCTCCCGGTGTTCCAACACCTGGCGAGCCTTGTCCTGGTCCTGTTGCCGGTCCTGTTCCTGAAGGTTGTCCTGGTGTTCCAACACCTGTCGATCCTTCTTCAGGCGGCCCTGTTGCTGGTCCTGTTCCTGTGGCCTTTGCCGGTGTTCCGACGCCCGGCGATCCCTCTCCTGGCCCTGTACCCGGTCCTGTTCCTGATGGTTCTCCCGGTGTTCCAACACCTGGCGAGCCTTGTCCTGGTCCTGTTGCCGGTCCTGTTCCTGAAGGTTGTCCTGGTGTTCCAACACCTGTCGATCCTTCTTCAGGCGGCCCTGTTGCTGGTCCTGTTCCTGTGGCCTTTGCCGGTGTTCCGACGCCCGGCGATCCCCTCCTGGCCCTGTACCCGGTCCTGTTCCTGATGGTTCTCCCGGTGTTCCAACACCTGGCGAGCCTTGTCCTGGTCCTGTTGCCGGTCCTGTTCCCTGAAGGTTGTCCTGGTGTTCCAACACCTGTCGATCCTTCTTCAGGCGGCCCTGTTGCTGGTCCTGTTCCTGTGGCCTTTGCCGGTGTTCCGACGCCCGGCGATCCCCTCCTGGCCCTGTACCCGGTCCTGTTCCTGATGGTTCTCCCGGTGTTCCAACACCTGGCGAGCCTTGTCCTGGTCCTGTTGCCGGTCCTGTTCCTGAAGGTTGTCCTGGTGTTCCAACACCTGTCGATCCTTCTTCAGGCGGCCCTGTTGCTGGTCCTGTTCCTGTGGCCTTTGCCGGTGTTCCGACGCCCGGCGATCCCTCTCCTGGCCCTGTACCCGGTCCTGTTCCTGATGGTTCTCCCGGTGTTCCAACACCTGGCGAGCCTTGTCCTGGTCCTGTTGCCGGTCCTGTTCCTGAAGGTTGTCCTGGTGTTCCAACACCTGTCGATCCTTCTTCAGGCGGCCCTGTTGCTGGTCCTGTTCCTGTGGCCTTTGCCGGTGTTCCGACGCCCGGCGATCCCTCTCCTGGCCCTGTACCCGGTCCTGTTCCTGATGGTTCTCCCGGTGTTCCAACACCTGGCGAGCCTTGTCCTGGTCCTGTTGCCGGTCCTGTTCCTGAAGGTTGTCCTGGTGTTCCAACACCTGTCGATCCTTCTTCAGGCGGCCCTGTTGCTGGTCCTGTTCCTGTGGCCTTTGCCGGTGTTCCGACGCCCGGCGATCCCTCTCCTGGCCCTGTACCCGGTCCTGTTCCTGATGGTTCTCCCGGTGTTCCAACACCTGGCGAGCCTTGTCCTGGTCCTGTTGCCGGTCCTGTTCCTGAAGGTTGTCCTGGTGTTCCAACACCTGTCGATCCTTCTTCAGGCGGCCCTGTTGCTGGTCCTGTTCCTGTGGCCTTTGCCGGTGTTCCGACGCCCGGCGATCCTCTCCTGGCCCTGTATCCCCGGTCCTGTTCCTGATGGTTCTCCCGGTGTTCCAACACCTGGCGAGCCTTGTCCTGGTCCTGTTGCCGGTCCTGTTCCTGAAGGTTGTCCTGGTGTTCCAACACCTGTCGATCCTTCTTCAGGCAGGCCCCCTGTTGCTGGTCCTGTTCCTGTGGCCTTTGCCGGTGTTCCGACGCCCGGCGATCCCTCTCTGGCTGGCCCTGTACCCGGTCCTGTTCCTGATGGTTCTCCCGGTGTTCCAACACCTGGCGAGCCTTGTCCTGGTCCTGTTGCCGGTCCTGTTCCTGAAGGTTGTTCCTGTCCTGGTGTTCCAACACCTGTCGATCCTTCTTCAGGCGGCCCTGTTGCTGGTCCTGTTCCTGTGGCCTTTGCCGGTGTTCCGACGCCCGGCGATCCCTCTCCTGGCCCTGTACCCGGTCCTGTTCCTGATGGTTCTCCCGGTGTTCCAACACCTGGCGAGCCTTGTCCTGGTCCTGTTGCCGGTCCTGTTCCTGAAGGTTGTCCTGGTGTTCCAACACCTGTCGATCCTTCTTCAGGCGGCCCTGTTGCTGGTCCTGTTCCTGTGGCCTTTGCCGGTGTTCCGACGCCCGGCGATCCCTCTCCTGGCCCTGTACCCGGTCCTGTTCCTGATGGTTCTCCCGGTGTTCCAACACCTGGCGAGCCTTGTCCTGGTCCTGTTGCCGGTCCTGTTCCTGAAGGTTGTCCTGGTGTTCCAACACCTGTCGATCCTTCTTCAGGCGGCCCTGTTGCTGGTCCTGTTCCTGTGGCCTTTGCCGGTGTTCCGACGCCCGGCGATCCTCTCCTGGCCCTGTACCCGGTCCTGTTCCTGATGGTTCTCCCGGTGTTCCAACACCTGGCGAGCCTTGTCCTGGTCCTGTTGCCGGTCCTGTTCCTGAAGGTTGTCCTGGTGTTCCAACACCTGTCGATCCTTCTTCAGGCGGCCCTGTTGCTGGTCCTGTTCCTGTGGCCTTTGCCGGTGTTCCGACGCCCGGCGATCCTCTCCTGGCCCTGTACCCGGTCCTGTTCCTGATGGTTCTCCCGGTGTTCCAACACCTGGCGAGCCTTGTCCTGGTCCTGTTGCCGGTCCTGTTCCTGAAGGTTGTCCTGGTGTTCCAACACCTGTCGATCCTTCTTCAGGCGGCCCTGTTGCTGGTCCTGTTCCTGTGGCCTTTGCCGGTGTTCCGACGCCCGGCGATCCTCTCCTGGCCCTGTACCCGGTCCTGTTCCTGATGGTTCTCCCGGTGTTCCAACACCTGGCGAGCCTTGTCCTGGTCCTGTTGCCGGTCCTGTTCCTGAAGGTTGTCCTGGTGTTCCAACACCTGTCGATCCTTCTTCAGGCGGCCCTGTTGCTGGTCCTGTTCCTGTGGCCTTTGCCGGTGTTCCGACGCCCGGCGATCCCCTCCTGGCCCTGTACCCGGTCCTGTTCCTGATGGTTCTCCCGGTGTTCCAACACCTGGCGAGCCTTGTCCTGGTCCTGTTGCCGGTCCTGTTCCTGAAGGTTGTCCTGGTGTTCCAACACCTGTCGATCCTTCTTCAGGCGGCCCTGTTGCTGGTCCTGTTCCTGTGGCCTTTGCCGGTGTTCCGACGCCCGGCGATCCCTCTCCTGGCCCTGTACCCGGTCCTGTTCCTGATGGTTCTCCCGGTGTTCCAACACCTGGCGAGCCTTGTCCTGGTCCTGTTGCCGGTCCTGTTCCTGAAGGTTGTCCTGGTGTTCCAACACCTGTCGATCCTTCTTCAGGCGGCCCTGTTGCTGGTCCTGTTCCTGTGGCCTTTGCCGGTGTTCCGACGCCCGGCGATCCCCTCCTGGCCCTGTACCCGGTCCTGTTCCTGATGGTTCTCCCGGTGTTCCAACACCTGGCGAGCCTTGTCCTGGTCCTGTTGCCGGTCCTGTTCCTGAAGGTTGTCCTGGTGTTCCAACACCTGTCGATCCTTCTTCAGGCGGCCTTGTTGCTGGTCCTGTTCCTGTGGCCTTTGCCGGTGTTCCGACGCCCGGCGATCCCTCTCCTGGCCCTGTACCCGGTCCTGTTCCTGATGGTTCTCCCGGTGTTCCAACACCTGGCGAGCCTTGTCCTGGTCCTGTTGCCGGTCCTGTTCCTGAAGGTTGTCCTGGTGTTCCAACACCTGTCGATCCTTCTTCAGGCGGCCCTGTTGCTGGTCCTGTTCCTGTGGCCTTTGCCGGTGTTCCGACGCCCGGCGATCCCTCTCCTGGCCCTGTACCCGGTCCTGTTCCTGATGGTTCTCCCGGTGTTCCAACACCTGGCGAGCCTTGTCCTGGTCCTGTTGCCGGTCCTGTTCCTGAAGGTTGTCCTGGTGTTCCAACACCTGTCGATCCTTCTTCAGGCGGCCCTGTTGCTGGTCCTGTTCCTGTGGCCTTTGCCGGTGTTCCGACGCCCGGCGATCCTCTCCTGGCCCTGTACCCGGTCCTGTTCCTGATGGTTCTCCCGGTGTTCCAACACCTGGCGAGCCTTGTCCTGGTCCTGTTGCCGGTCCTGTTCCTGAAGGTTGTCCTGGTGTTCCAACACCTGTCGATCCTTCTTCAGGCGGCCCTGTTGCTGGTCCTGTTCCTGTGGCCTTTGCCGGTGTTCCGACGCCCGGCGATCCCTCCTGGCCCTGTACCCGGTCCTGTTCCTGATGGTTCTCCCGGTGTTCCAACACCTGGCGAGCCTTGTCCTGGTCCTGTTGCCGGTCCTGTTCCTGAAGGTTGTCCTGGTGTTCCAACACCTGTCGATCCTTCTTCAGGCGGCCCTGTTGCTGGTCCTGTTCCTGTGGCCTTTGCCGGTGTTCCGACGCCCGGCGATCCCTCTCCTGGCCCTGTACCCGGTCCTGTTCCTGATGGTTCTCCCGGTGTTCCAACACCTGGCGAGCCTTGTCCTGGTCCTGTTGCCGGTCCTGTTCCTGAAGGTTGTCCTGGTGTTCCAACACCTGTCGATCCTTCTTCAGGCGGCCCTGTTGCTGGTCCTGTTCCTGTGGCCTTTGCCGGTGTTCCGACGCCCGGCGATCCCTCTCCTGGCCCTGTACCCGGTCCTGTTCCTGATGGTTCTCCCGGTGTTCCAACACCTGGCGAGCCTTGTCCTGGTCCTGTTGCCGGTCCTGTTCCTGAAGGTTGTCCTGGTGTTCCAACACCTGTCGATCCTTCTTCAGGCGGCCCTGTTGCTGGTCCTGTTCCTGTGGCCTTTGCCGGTGTTCCGACGCCCGGCGATCCCTCTCCTGGCCCTGTACCCGGTCCTGTTCCTGATGGTTCTCCCGGTGTTCCAACACCTGGCGAGCCTTGTCCTGGTCCTGTTGCCGGTCCTGTTCCTGAAGGTTGTCCTGGTGTTCCACACCTGTCGATCCTTCTTCAGGCGGCCCTGTTGCTGGTCCTGTTCCTGTGGCCTTTGCCGGTGTTCCGACGCCCGGCGATCCCTCTCCTGGCCCTGTACCCGGTCCTGTTCCTGATGGTTCTCCCGGTGTTCCAACACCTGGCGAGCCTTGTCCTGGTCCTGTTGCCGGTCCTGTTCCTGAAGGTTGTCCTGGTGTTCCAACACCTGTCGATCCTTCTTCAGGCCCTGTTGCTGGTCCTGTTCCTGTGGCCTTTGCCGGTGTTCCGACGCCCGGCGATCCCTCCTGGCCCTGTACCCGGTCCTGTTCCTGATGGTTCTCCCGGTGTTCCAACACCTGGCGAGCCTTGTCCTGGTCCTGTTGCCGGTCCTGTTCCTGAAGGTTGTCCTGGTGTTCCAACACCTGTCGATCCTTCTTCAGGCGGCCCTGTTGCTGGTCCTGTTCCTGTGGCCTTTGCCGGTGTTCCGACGCCCGGCGATCCCTCTCCTGGCCCTGTACCCGGTCCTGTTCCTGATGGTTCTCCCGGTGTTCCAACACCTGGCGAGCCTTGTCCTGGTCCTGTTGCCGGTCCTGTTCCTGAAGGTTGTCCTGGTGTTCCAACACCTGTCGATCCTTCTTCAGGCGGCCTTGTTGCTGGTCCTGTTCCTGTGGCCTTTGCCGGTGTTCCGACGCCCGGCGATCCCTCCTGGCCCTGTACCCGGTCCTGTTCCTGATGGTTCTCCCGGTGTTCCAACACCTGGCGAGCCTTGTCCTGGTCCTGTTGCCGGTCCTGTTCCTGAAGGTTGTCCTGGTGTTCCAACACCTGTCGATCCTTCTTCAGGCGGCCCTGTTGCTGGTCCTGTTCCTGTGGCCTTTGCCGGTGTTCCGACGCCCGGCGATCCCTCCTGGCCCTGTACCCGGTCCTGTTCCTGATGGTTCTCCCGGTGTTCCAACACCTGGCGAGCCTTGTCCTGGTCCTGTTGCCGGTCCTGTTCCGGAAGGTTGTCCTGGTGTTCCAACACCTGTCGATCCTTCTTCAGGCCGGTTGTTGGTCCTGTTCCTGTGGCCTTTGCCGGTGTTCCGACGCCCGGCGATCCCTCTCCTGGCCCTGTACCCGGTCCTGTTCCTGATGGTTCTCCCGGTGTTTCCAACACCTGGCGAGCCTTGTCCTGGTCCTGTTGCCGGTCCTGTTCCTGAAGGTTGTCCTGGTGTTCCAACACCTGTCGATCCTTCTTCAGGCGGCCCTGTTGCTGGTCCTGTTCCTGTGGCCTTTGCCGGTGTTCCGACGCCCGGCGATCCCTCTCCTGGCCCTGTACCCGGTCCTGTTCCTGATGGTTCTCCCGGTGTTCCAACACCTGGCGAGCCTTGTCCTGGTCCTGTTGCCGGTCCTGTTCCTGAAGGTTGTCCTGGTGTTCCAACACCTGTCGATCCTTCTTCAGGCGGCCCTGTTGCTGGTCCTGTTCCTGTGGCCTTTGCCGGTGTTCCGACGCCCGGCGATCCCTCTCCTGGCCCTGTACCCGGTCCTGTTCCTGATGGTTCTCCCGGTGTTCCAACACCTGGCGAGCCTTGTCCTGGTCCTGTTGCCGGTCCTGTTCCTGAAGGTTGTCCTGGTGTTCCAACACCTGTCGATCCTTCTTCAGGCGGCCCTGTTGCTGGTCCTGTTCCTGTGGCCTTTGCCGGTGTTCCGACGCCCGGCGATCCTCTCCTAGCCCTGTACCCGGTCCTGTTCCTGATGGTTCTCCCGGTGTTCCAACACCTGGCGAGCCTTGTCCTGGTCCTGTTGCCGGTCCTGTTCCTGAAGGTTGTCCTGGTGTTCCAACACCTGTCGATCCTTCTTCAGGCCCTGTTGCTGGTCCTGTTCCTGTGGCCTTTGCCGGTGTTCCGACGCCCGGCGATCCTCTCCTGGCCCTGTACCCGGTCCTGTTCCTGATGGTTCTCCCGGTGTTTCCAACACCTGGCGAGTTCCTGAAGGTTGTCCTTGTCCTGGTCCTGTTGCCGGTCCTGTTCCTGAAGGTTGTCCTGGTGTTCCAACACCTGTCGATCCTTCTTCAGGCGGCCTTGTTGCTGTTGGTCCTGTTCCTGTGGCCTTTGCCGGTGTTCCGACGCCCGGCGATCCCCTCCCGGTGTTCCTGGCCCTGTACCCGGTCCTGTTCCTGATGGTTCTCCCGGTGTTCCAACACCTGGCGAGCCTTGTCCTGGTCCTGTTGCCGGTCCTGTTCCTGAAGGTTGTCCTGGTGTTCCAACACCTGTCGATCCTTCTTCAGGCGGCCCTGTTGCTGGTCCTGTTCCTGTGGCCTTTGCCGGTGTTCCGACGCCCGGCGATCCCTCTCCTGGCCCTGTACCCGGTCCTGTTCCTGATGGTTCTCCCGGTGTTCCAACACCTGGCGAGCCTTGTCCTGGTCCTGTTGCCGGTCCTGTTCCTGAAGGTTGTCCTGGTGTTCCAACACCTGTCGATCCTTCTTCAGGCGGCCCTGTTGCTGGTCCTGTTCCTGTGGCCTTTGCCGGTGTTCCGACGCCCGGCGATCCCTCTCCTGGCCCTGTACCCGGTCCTGTTCCTGATGGTTCTCCCGGTGTTCCAACACCTGGCGAGCCTTGTCCTGGTCCTGTTGCCGGTCCTGTTCCTGAAGGTTGTCCTGGTGTTCCAACACCTGTCGATCCTTCTTCAGGCGGCCCTGTTGCTGGTCCTGTTCCTGTGGCCTTTGCCGGTGTTCCGACGCCCGGCGATCCTCTCCTGGCCCTGTACCCGGTCCTGTTCCTGATGGTTCTCCGTCCTGGTGTTCCAACACCTGGCGAGCCTTGTCCTGGTCCTGTTGCCGGTCCTGTTCCTGAAGGTTGTCCTGGTGTTCCAACACCTGTCGATCCTTCTTCAGGCGGCCCTGTTGCTGGTCCTGTTCCTGTGGCCTTTGCCGGTGTTCCGACGCCCGGCGATCCCTCTCCTGGCCCTGTACCCGGTCCTGTTCCTGATGGTTCTCCCGGTGTTCCAACACCTGGCGAGCCTTGTCCTGGTCCTGTTGCCGGTCCTGTTCCTGAAGGTTGTCCTGGTGTTCCAACACCTGTCGATCCTTCTTCAGGCGGCCTTGTTGCTGGTCCTGTTCCTGTGGCCTTTGCCGGTGTTCCGACGCCCGGCGATCCCTCTCCTGGCCCTGTTCCCGGTCCTGTTCCTGATGGTTCTCCCGGTGTTCCAACACCTGGCGAGCCTTGTCCTGGTCCTGTTGCCGGTCCTGTTCCTGAAGGTTGTCCTGGTGTTCCAACACCTGTCGATCCTTCTTCAGGCGGCCCTGTTGCTGGTCCTGTTCCTGTGGCCTTTGCCGGTGTTCCGACGCCCGGCGATCCCTCTCCTGGCCCTGTACCCGGTCCTGTTCCTGATGGTTCTCCCGGTGTTCCAACACCTGGCGAGCCTTGTCCTGGTCCTGTTGCCGGTCCTGTTCCTGAAGGTTGTCCTGGTGTTCCAACACCTGTCGATCCTTCTTCAGGCGGCCCTGTTGCTGGTCCTGTTCCTGTGGCCTTTGCCGGTGTTCCGACGCCCGGCGATCCCTCTCCTGGCCCTGTACCCGGTCCTGTTCCTGATGGTTCTCCCGGTGTTCCAACACCTGGCGAGCCTTGTCCTGGTCCTGTTGCCGGTCCTGTTCCTGAAGGTTGTCCTGGTGTTCCAACACCTGTCGATCCTTCTTCAGGCGGCCCTGTTGCTGGTCCTGTTCCTGTGGCCTTTGCCGGTGTTCCGACGCCCGGCGATCCCTCTCCTGGCCCTGTACCCGGTCCTGTTCCTGATGGTTCTCCCGGTGTTCCAACACCTGGCGAGCCTTGTCCTGGTCCTGTTGCCGGTCCTGTTCCTGAAGGTTGTCCTGGTGTTCCAACACCTGTCGATCCTTCTTCAGGCGGCCCTGTTGCTGGTCCTGTTCCTGTGGCCTTTGCCGGTGTTCCGACGCCCGGCGATCCTCTCCTAGCCCTGTACCCGGTCCTGTTCCTGATGGTTCTCCCGGTGTTCCAACACCTGGCGAGCCTTGTCCTGGTCCTGTTGCCGGTCCTGTTCCTGAAGGTTGTCCTGGTGTTCCAACACCTGTCGATCCTTCTTCAGGGCCCTGTTGCTGGTCCTGTTCCTGTGGCCTTTGCCGGTGTTCCGACGCCCGGCGATCCCTCTCCTGGCCCTGTACCCGGTCCTGTTCCTGATGGTTCTCCCGGTGTTCCAACACCTGGCGAGCCTTGTCCTGGTCCTGTTGCCGGTCCTGTTCCTGAAGGTTGTCCTGGTGTTCCAACACCTGTCGATCCTTCTTCAGGCGGCCCTGTTGCTGGTCCTGTTCCTGTGGCCTTTGCCGGTGTTCCGACGCCCGGCGATCCTCTCCTGGCCCTGTACCCGGTCCTGTTCCTGATGGTTCTCCCGGTGTTCCAACACCTGGCGAGCCTTGTCCTGGTCCTGTTGCCGGTCCTGTTCCTGAAGGTTGTCCTGGTGTTCCAACACCTGTCGATCCTTCTTCAGGCGGCCCTGTTGCTGGTCCTGTTCCTGTGGCCTTTGCCGGTGTTCCGACGCCCGGCGATCCCTCTCCTGGCCCTGTTCCCGGTCCTGTTCCTGATGGTTCTCCCGGTGTTCCAACACCTGGCGATCCTTGTCCTGGTCCTGTTGCCGGTCCTGTTCCTGAAGGTTGTCCTGGTGTTCCAACACCTGTCGATCCTTCTTCAGGCGGCCCTGTTGCTGGTCCTGTTCCTGTGGCCTTTGCCGGTGTTCCGACGCCCGGCGATCCCTGTTCTGATGGTTCTCCCGGTGTTTCCAACACCTGGGCCTTGTCCCGGTCCTGTTGCCGGTCCTGTTCCTGATGGTTCTCCTGGTGTTCCAACACCTGTCGATCCCTTGGCCCTGTTGCTGGTCCTGTTCCTGTGGCCTTTGCCGGTGTTCCGACGCCCGGGTCCCTCTCCCTGGCCCTGTACCCGGTCCTGTGATGGTTCTCCCGGTGTTCCAACACCTGGCGAGCCTTGTCCTGGTCCTGTTGCCGGTCCTGTTCCTGAAGGTTGTCCTGGTGTTCCAACACCTGTCGATCCTTCTCTTCAGGCCCTGTTGCTGGTCCTGTTCCTGTGGCCTTTGCCGGTGTTCCGACGCCCGGCGATCCCTCTCCTGGCCCTGTACCCGGTCCTGTTCCTGATGGTTCTCCCGGTGTTCCAACACCTGGCGAGCCTTGTCCTGGTCCTGTTGCCGGTCCTGTTCCTGAAGGTTGTCCTGGTGTTCCAACACCTGTCGATCCTTCTTCAGGCGGCCCTGTTGCTGGTCCTGTTCCTGTGGCCTTTGCCGGTGTTCCGACGCCCGGCGATCCCTCTCCTGGCCCTGTACCCGGTCCTGTTCCTGATGGTTCTCCCGGTGTTCCAACACCTGGCGAGCCTTGTCCTGGTCCTGTTGCCGGTCCTGTTTGTTGTCCTGGTGTCCTGTTCCTCTTCAGGTTGTCCTGGTGTTCCTGTGGCCTTTGCCGGTGTTCCGATCCTTCTTCAGGCGGCCTGTTGCTGGTCCTGTTCCTGTGGCCTTTGCCGGTGTTCCGACGCCCGGCGATCCCTCTCCGACGCCCGGCGATCCCTCCTGGCCCTGTTCCCGGTCCTGTTCCTGATGGTTCTCCCGGTGTTCCAACACCTGGCGAGCCTTGTCCTGGTCCTGTTGCCGGTCCTGTTCCTGAAGGTTGTCCTGGTGTTCCAACACCTGTCGATCCTTCTTCAGGCGGCCCTGTTGCTGGTCCTGTTCCTGTGGCCTTTGCCGGTGTTCCGACGCCCGGCGATCCCCTCCTGGCCCTGTACCCGGTCCTGTTCCTGATGGTTCTCCCGGTGTTCCAACACCTGGCGAGCCTTGTCCTTGTCCTGGTCCTGTTCTCGAGCGGTCCTGTTCCTGAAGGTTGTCCTGGTGTTCCAACACCTGTCGATCCTTCTTCAGGCGGCCCCTGTTGCTGGTCCTGTTCCTGTGGCCTTTGCCGGTGTTCCGACGCCCGGCGATCCCTCTCCTGGCCCTGTACCCGGTCCTGTTCCTGATGGTTCTCCCGGTGTTCCAACACCTGGCGAGCCTTGTCCTGGTCCTGTTGCCGGTCCTGTTCCTGAAGGTTGTCCTGGTGTTCCAACACCTGTCGATCCTTCTTCAGGCGGCCTTGTTGCTGGTCCTGTTCCTGTGGCCTTTGCCGGTGTTCCGACGCCCGGCGATCCCTCTCCTGGCCCTGTTCCCGGTCCTGTTCCTGATGGTTCTTCCGGTGTTCCAACACCTGGCGAGCCTTGTCCTGGTCCTGTTGCCGGTCCTGTTCCTGAAGGTTGTCCTGGTGTTCCAACACCTGTCGATCCTTCTTCAGGCGGCCCTGTTGCTGGTCCTGTTCCTGTGGCCTTTGCCGGTGTTCCGACGCCCGGCGATCCCTCTCCTGGCCCTGTACCCGGTCCTGTTCCTGATGGTTCTCCCGGTGTTCCAACACCTGGCGAGCCTTGTCCTGGTCCTGTTGCCGGTCCTGTTCCTGAAGGTTGTCCTGGTGTTCCAACACCTGTCGATCCTTCTTCAGGCGGCCCTGTTGCTGGTCCTGTTCCTGTGGCCTTTGCCGGTGTTCCGACGCCCGGCGATCCCTCTCCTGGCCCTGTACCCGGTCCTGTTCCTGATGGTTCTCCCGGTGTTCCAACACCTGGCGAGCCTTGTCCTGGTCCTGTTGCCGGTCCTGTTCCTGAAGGTTGTCCTGGTGTTCCAACACCTGTCGATCCTTCTTCAGGCGGCCCTGTTGCTGGTCCTGTTCCTGTGGCCTTTGCCGGTGTTCCGACGCCCGGCGATCCCTCTCCTGGCCCTGTACCCGGTCCTGTTCCTGATGGTTCTCCCGGTGTTCCAACACCTGGCGAGCCTTGTCCTGGTCCTGTTGCCGGTCCTGTTCCTGAAGGTTGTCCTGGTGTTCCAACACCTGTCGATCCTTCTTCAGGCGGCCCTGTTGCTGGTCCTGTTCCTGTGGCCTTTGCCGGTGTTCCGACGCCCGGCGATCCTCTCCTGGCCCTGTACCCGGTCCTGTTCCTGATGGTTCTCCCGGTGTTCCAACACCTGGCGAGCCTTGTCCTGGTCCTGTTGCCGGACCTGTTCCTGAAGGTTGTCCTGGTGTTCCAACACCTGTCGATCCTTCTTCAGGCGGCCCTGTTGCTGGTCCTGTTCCTGTGGCCTTTGCCGGTGTTCCGACGCCCGGCGATCCCTCTCCTGGCCCTGTACCCGGTCCTGTTCCTGATGGTTCTCCCGGTGTTCCAACACCTGGCGAGCCTTGTCCTGGTCCTGTTGCCGGTCCTGTTCCTGAAGGTTGTCCTGGTGTTCCAACACCTGTCGATCCTTCTTCAGGCGGCCCTGTTGCTGGTCCTGTTCCTGTGGCCTTTGCCGGTGTTCCGACGCCCGGCGATCCCTCTCCTGGCCCTGTACCCGGTCCTGTTCCTGATGGTTCTCCCGGTGTTCCAACACCTGGCGAGCCTTGTCCTGGTCCTGTTGCCGGTCCTGTTCCTGAAGGTTGTCCTGGTGTTCCAACACCTGTCGATCCTTCTTCAGGCGGCCCTGTTGCTGGTCCTGTTCCTGTGGCCTTTGCCGGTGTTCCGACGCCCGGCGATCCCTCTCCTGGCCCTGTACCCGGTCCTGTTCCTGATGGTTCTCCCGGTGTTCCAACACCTGGCGAGCCTTGTCCTGGTCCTGTTGCCGGTCCTGTTCCTGAAGGTTGTCCTGGTGTTCCAACACCTGTCGATCCTTCTTCAGGCCTTGTTGCTGGTCCTGTTCCTGTGGCCTTTGCCGGTGTTCCGACGCCCGGCGATCCCTCTCCTGGCCCTGTACCCGGTCCTGTTCCTGATGGTTCTCCCGGTGTTCCAACACCTGGCGAGATTTGTCCTGGTCCTGTTGCCGGTCCTGTTCCGGAAGGTTGTCCTGGTGTTCCAACACCTGTCGATCCTTCTTCAGGCCCTGTTGCTGGTCCTGTTCCTGTGGCCTTTGCCGGTGTTCCGACGCCCGGCGATCCCTCTCCTGGCCCTGTACCCGGTCCTGTTCCTGATGGTTCTCCCGGTGTTCCAACACCTGGCGAGCCTTGTCCTGGTCCTGTTGCCGGTCCTGTTCCTGAAGGTTGTCCTGGTGTTCCAACACCTGTCGATCCTTCTTCAGGCGGCCTGTTGCTGGTCCTGTTCCTGTGGCCTTTGCCGGTGTTCCGACGCCCGGCGATCCCTCTCCTGGCCCTGTACCCGGTCCTGTTCCTGATGGTTCTCCCGGTGTTCCAACACCTGGCGAGCCTTGTCCTGGTCCTGTTGCCGGACCTGTTCCTGAAGGTTGTCCTGGTGTTCCAACACCTGTCGATCCTTCTTCAGGCGGCCCTGTTGCTGGTCCTGTTCCTGTGGCCTTTGCCGGTGTTCCGACGCCCGGCGATCCCTCTCCTGGCCCTGTACCCGGTCCTGTTCCTGATGGTTCTCCCGGTGTTCCAACACCTGGCGAGCCTTGTCCTGGTCCTGTTGCCGGTCCTGTTCCTGAAGGTTGTCCTGGTGTTCCAACACCTGTCGATCCTTCTTCAGGCGGCCCTGTTGCTGGTCCTGTTCCTGTGGCCTTTGCCGGTGTTCCGACGCCCGGCGATCCCTCTCCTGGCCCTGTACCGGTCCTGTTCCTGATGGTTCTTCCGGTGTTCCAACACCTGGCGAGCCTTGTCCTGGTCCTGTTGCCGGTCCTGTTCCTGAAGGTTGTCCTGGTGTTCCAACACCTGTCGATCCTTCTTCAGGCGGCCCTGTTGCTGGTCCTGTTCCTGTGGCCTTTGCCGGTGTTCCGACGCCCGGCGATCCCTCTCCTGGCCCTGTACCCGGTCCTGTTCCTGATGGTTCTCCCGGTGTTCCAACACCTGGCGAGCCTTGTCCTGGTCCTGTTGCCGGTCCTGTTCCTGAAGGTTGTCCTGGTGTTCCAACACCTGTCGATCCTTCTTCAGGCGGCCCTGTTGCTGGTCCTGTTCCTGTGGCCTTTGCCGGTGTTCCGACGCCCGGCGATCCCTCTCCTGGCCTTGTACCCGGTCCTGTTCCTGATGGTTCTCCCGGTGTTCCAACACCTGGCGAGCCTTGTCCTGGTCCTGTTGCCGGACCTGTTCCTGAAGGTTGTCCTGGTGTTCCAACACCTGTCGATCCTTCTTCAGGCGGCCCTGTTGCTGGTCCTGTTCCTGTGGCCTTTGCCGGTGTTCCGACGCCCGGCGATCCCTCTCCTGGCCCTGTACCCGGTCCTGTTCCTGATGGTTCTCCCGGTGTTCCAACACCTGGCGAGCCTTGTCCTGGTCCTGTTGCCGGTCCTGTTCCGGAAGGTTGTCCTGGTGTTCCAACACCTGTCGATCCTTCTTCAGGCCTTGTTGCTGGTCCTGTTCCTGTGGCCTTTGCCGGTGTTCCGACGCCCGGCGATCCCTCTCCTGGCCCTGTACCCGGTCCTGTTCCTGATGGTTCTCCCGGTGTTCCAACACCTGGCGAGCCTTGTCCTGGTCCTGTTGCCGGTCCTGTTCCTGAAGGTTGTCCTGGTGTTCCAACACCTGTCGATCCTTCTTCAGGCGGCCCTGTTGCTGGTCCTGTTCCTGTGGCCTTTGCCGGTGTTCCGACGCCCGGCGATCCTCTCCTGGCCTTGTACCCGGTCCTGTTCCTGATGGTTCTCCCGGTGTTCCAACACCTGGCGAGCCTTGTCCTGGTCCTGTTGCCGGTCCTGTTCCTGAAGGTTGTCCTGGTGTTCCAACACCTGTCGATCCTTCTTCAGGCCTTGTTGCTGGTCCTGTTCCTGTGGCCTTTGCCGGTGTTCCGACGCCCGGCGATCCCTCTCCTGGCCCTGTACCCGGTCCTGTTCCTGATGGTTCTCCCGGTGTTCCAACACCTGGCGAGCCTTGTCCTGGTCCTGTTGCCGGTCCTGTTCCTGAAGGTTGTCCTGGTGTTCCAACACCTGTCGATCCTTCTTCAGGCCCTGTTGCTGGTCCTGTTCCTGTGGCCTTTGCCGGTGTTCCGACGCCCGGCGATCCCTCTCCTGGCCCTGTACCCGGTCCTGTTCCTGATGGTTCTCCCGGTGTTCCAACACCTGGCGAGCCTTGTCCTGGTCCTGTTGCCGGACCTGTTCCTGAAGGTTGTCCTGGTGTTCCAACACCTGTCGATCCTTCTTCAGGCGGCCTTGTTGCTGGTCCTGTTCCTGTGGCCTTTGCCGGTGTTCCGACGCCCGGCGATCCCTCTCCTGGCCCTGTTCCCGGTCCTGTTCCTGATGGTTCTTCCGGTGTTCCAACACCTGGCGAGCCTTGTCCTGGTCCTGTTGCCGGTCCTGTTCCTGAAGGTTGTCCTGGTGTTCCAACACCTGTCGATCCTTCTTCAGGCGGCCCTGTTGCTGGTCCTGTTCCTGTGGCCTTTGCCGGTGTTCCGACGCCCGGCGATCCCTCCTGGCCCTGTACCCGGTCCTGTTCCTGATGGTTCTCCCGGTGTTCCAACACCTGGCGAGCCTTTGTCCTGGTCCTGCCGGTTGCCGGTCCTGTTCCTGAAGGTTGTCCTGGTGTTCCAACACCTGTCGATCCTTCTTCAGGCGGCCCTGTTGCTGGTCCTGTTCCTGTGGCCTTTGCCGGTGTTCCGACGCCCGGCGATCCCTCTCCTGGCCCTGTACCCGGTCCTGTTCCTGATGGTTCTCCCGGTGTTCCAACACCTGGCGAGCCTTGTCCTGGTCCTGTTGCCGGTCCTGTTCCTGAAGGTTGTCCTGGTGTTCCAACACCTGTCGATCCTTCTTCAGGCGGCCCTGTTGCTGGTCCTGTTCCTGTGGCCTTTGCCGGTGTTCCGACGCCCGGCGATCCTCTCCTGGCCCTGTACCCGGTCCTGTTCCTGATGGTTCTCCCGGTGTTCCAACACCTGGCGAGCCTTGTCCTGGTCCTGTTGCCGGTCCTGTTCCTGAAGGTTGTCCTGGTGTTCCAACACCTGTCGATCCTTCTTCAGGCGGCCCTGTTGCTGGTCCTGTTCCTGTGGCCTTTGCCGGTGTTCCGACGCCCGGCGATCCCTCTCCTGGCCCTGTACCCGGTCCTGTTCCTGATGGTTCTCCCGGTGTTCCAACACCTGGCGAGCCCTGTCCTGGTCCTGTTGCCGGTCCTGTTCCTGAAGGTTGTCCTGGTGTTCCAACACCTGTCGATCCTTCTTCAGGCGGCCCTGTTGCTGGTCCTGTTCCTGTGGCCTTTGCCGGTGTTCCGACGCCCGGCGATCCCTCTCCTGGCCCTGTACCCGGTCCTGTTCCTGATGGTTCTCCCGGTGTTCCAACACCTGGCGAGCCTTGTCCTGGTCCTGTTGCCGGACCTGTTCCTGAAGGTTGTCCTGGTGTTCCAACACCTGTCGATCCTTCTTCAGGCGGCCCTGTTGCTGGTCCTGTTCCTGTGGCCTTTGCCGGTGTTCCAGCACCTGGCGAGCCTTGTCCTGGCCCTGTACCCGGTCCTGTTCCTGATGGTTCTCCCGGTGTTCCAACACCTGGCGAGCCTTGTCCTGGTCCTGTTGCCGGTCCTGTTCCGGAAGGTTGTCCTGGTGTTCCAACACCTGTCGATCCTTCTTCAGGCGACCCTGTTGCTGGTCCTGTTCCTGTGGCCTTTGCCGGTGTTCCGACGCCCGGCGATCCCTCTACCCGGTCCTGTTCCTGATGGTTCTCCCGGTGTTTCAACACCTGGCGAGCCTTGTCCGGGTCCTGTTGCCGGACCTGTTCCTGAAGGTTGTCCTGGTGTTCCAACACCTGTCGATCCTTCTTCAGGCGGCCCTGTTGCTGGTCCTGTTCCTGTGGCCTTTGCCGGTGTTCCGACGCCCGGCGATCCCTCTCCTGGCCCTGTACCCGGTCCTGTTCCTGATGGTTCTCCCGGTGTTCCAACACCTGGCGAGCCTTGTCCTGGTCCTGTTGCCGGTCCTGTTCCTGAAGGTTGTCCTGGTGTTCCAACACCTGTCGATCCTTCTTCAGGCGGCCTTGTTGCTGGTCCTGTTCCTGGGGCCTTTGCCGGTGTTCCGACGCCCTGTGATCCCTCTCCTGGCCCTGTTCCCGGTCCTGTTCCTGATGGTTCTCCCGGTGTTCCAACACCTGGCGATCCTTGTCCTGGTCCTGTTGCCGGTCCTGTTCCTGAAGGTTGTCCTGGTGTTCCAACACCTGTCGATCCTTCTTCAGGCGGCCCTGTTGCTGGTCCTGTTCCTGTGGCCTTTGCCGGTGTTCCGACGCCCGGCGATCCCTCTCCTAGCCCTGTACCCGGTCCTGTTCCTGATGGTTCTCCCGGTGTTCCAACACCTGGCGAGCCTTGTCCTAGTCCTGTTGCCGGTCCTGTTCCTGAAGGTTGTCCTGGTGTTCCAACACCTGTCGATCCTTCTTCAGGCGGCCCTGTTGCTGGTCCTGTTCCTGTGGCCTTTGCCGGTGTTCCGACGCCCGGCGATCCCTCTCCTGGCCCTGTACCCGGTCCTGTTCCTGATGGTTCTCCCGGTGTTCCAAAACCTGGCGAGCCTTGTCCTGGTCCTGTACCCGGTCCTGTTCCTGAAGGTTGTCCTGGTGTTCCAACACCTGTCGATCCTTCTTCAGGCGGCCCTGTTGCTGGTCCTGTTCCTGTGGCCTTTGCCGGTGTTCCGACGCCCGGCGATCCCTCTCCTAGCCCTGTACCCGGTCCTGTTCCTGATGGTTGTCCTGGTGTTCCAACACCTGTCGATCCTTCTTCAGGCCTTGTTGCTGGTCCTGTTCCTGTGGCCTTTGCCGGTGTTTCGACGCCCGGCGATCCCTCTTCTGGCCCTGTACCCGGTCCTGTTCCTGAAGGTTGCCCTGGTGTTCCAGCACCTGGCGAGCCTTGTCCTGGTCCTGTTGCCGGTCCTGTTCCTGAAGGTTGTCCTGGTGTTCCAACACCTGTCGATCCTTCTTCAGGCGGCCCTGTTGCTGGTCCTGTTCCTGTGGGCTTTGCCGGTGTTCCGACGCCAGGCGGTCCATATCCTGTCCATGTTTCCGGTTCTGTTCCTTGTGGTGCTCCTGGCGTTCCGACCCATGGCGGGACTTGTCCTGGTCCTGTTTCCGAGCCTCTTCCTGTGGGTTCTCCTGTTGTTTCTACACCGGGCTTTCCTATCCATGTCTCATTTTCGCAGTAGCACACTTGTTCTTTCCTTGTTTGTTTTTCGTCTTTGTTTGTTTGGCACGTTCTGCAGCATTTCTTTCTGTCGCGTTGGTTGCTGCATATTGCTTTTGTACACGTCTGTGTTCTATCTGGATCGCCCTCTCTGCATTCTTTTTTAAAACATCAAATTTCACTCAGATAATACTTTTAGCTTTGATGCGCAGAATTTTTATCATTATTTTTGCTAATTTATTTCTTTGTGTTTATCTTTGGTCTTAAGAGTGAACACGAATATTCGATTTATTTACGCCTTTACCAAATTAAGCAATGGCGCAAAATTGGCTGCTACTAGCTTATGCTTTATTGTACTTAAGTTTCGCTATCAAGTCATGATGTTAGGTTTTTACGATGCTTCACATGTCCTTTATTGTATTTATGTCTATGTATTGGATTTTGATCTTAATTGGTTCACTTTGGCCAGTCTCACTTGGTCTGACAATAATAGCTGGTTATGATGTTCTTGTGCCTCTGAATTTCTGAATATTCTATTGCCATGCTTGCAGACAATATGGTTGCATATTGTCTGCAATATGGATTATATTACATATATTATATAATATATTACATTGGACTATAGGCTTGCATATAGTCCAATGACACCATTGAAACTGATATTGTGCTAAAACCAAATTAAAAGTAAGCAGACGTTTAGGAAGACCATGCATTGAAGTAAGGAAGTATAGAGGAAGAGATGGTCAGATGGAATCCATGAAACAACACACATGACATTGTAGGAGTCGTGAAAAGTAGCAGGAACTCATCTGTGATATTACCGACATGATGACGATACATCGTTTAAATAACAAGTTTGCAGTTTGAGAATTTTTAGTCAAAAGTACCTAGTCATTTTGTGTCGATTTTTCTCGGAATGCTTTATTTTTTATTATATTTTATTAACGTATCGTCATCATGTCGCTAGTGTGATAAATAATTTTTGTTGTGTGCTTCTTTATGATGATATTGTCTAATTTTGGTATAATGGAAATGAAAATGATGTTTTATCACCTTGAATTCGCTCTAAGTTCAAGATATCCTCTTCCTGTGTATTCTCCTCTTGGTACGTCACTTAAACTCGGTAATTTTAAGGCATACATTCTATTAAATATGCCAGCATTCAGTCAGTCAAAATTAATGTGTCCGCAGCCTAGGTGTAATATTTGATGAAAACCTGTCGCTTAGTGATCATAAGTAATATGAGCAGTTTGACGTATCTTGAGGGTCAAGTCCTGGCTGTTTCAGTAGTGTCGTGACCATCGCGTGTGTCCACTTCGACGGAACTTCGTAGATCTTCAGGGAGGCAGTCATGAGCGCCGTCAGAAACGGGGCTAAGACCTCCGCCGAGTCCTTAAGCAACCACATCAGCAGAGAGTCTGCAGAGCACTGTTTATTCGGAGACGCCCGCACTATGCGGAGCACCTCCTCCGTCGGTGCCCGAAACGCCATGAGATGCGGCCCGTCGTAGGCCTCGAAGGTTGCCGGTGCCGCAGACGCCGTCCTCTCCCGTATTCCTTCGATCTTTCCATCAATGTAGCGATGGTATTCTTCCGGCTGAACGCAGGAGAGGGAGCCATCGCAGGAGTGCATTTTCCCAGTAGGGCGTTCAGCGTCTTCCAGGTCTCCTTCGAGTCGGACTCCCTGGTGAGCAACACCTGCTTCCAGTATTCCCTACCTTTCGATCTTACAAGGGACCTCCTTGCTTTGATGGTAGTCATCCAGGCCTCAAAGGCCTAGTTCTCGTTGGCTGAGCCCTTGGACCTATCATAGGCCCTCTCAGCTCTTCGCACCTCCCGACGCGCCAGACTGCACTCATTGTCATAAAACGGGCAGAAAGTCCTGACCATGACCGTCTTCTCGACCACCGGTGCTAGGTCATCCAGGATGCCACTGATCACCGTGTCATAGCATTTCTCCGTGTTACCAGTGTTGCCATTGTTTTCATTGTTGCTTGGTTTATTAATAAATAATAATAAACCAATAAAAAACAAGCTGCATTTATGTCTTATAGAGTCGCTGTTGACCGAGTCTCAGCGCACTGTCAGTGAAGGTGAGTCTTGGCTGTTTTGAGAATCGCCTACCTGAGGTCACGTTTGTGCCCAGGAGGTCAACTCTGAGCCAAGGGAGGAGACAGACGCCCGCCTGTCGGGGCGCGGGGAGTCAGTTTGGGTGAATTTATGAGGATGAAATTCTAAGGTTCTTACTATTGAACGGTTCTGAACTGAAGGTTCTTACTATTGAGCTACTGAACGATGAGGCTGATTCGATAGTTGCAACTTGCAATCGGAAAATCTTTGGGTAAGCGGACTTCATCATATGTAGGGTTGAGGATATGTAGTTGAATCTTTGCCGTAGTTGGGTGGACTGGGGAATTCGCTATGAAAACTTTACCATTTGAGGATGAAATTCTAAGGAATTATATTTAAAATGGAGAAATGTAATAGTTGATTTATATAGCGCCAGATGCTGAGTGACTGTAGGCTAGGTAGCATTTGAGAGCTTGTCTGAGGTAGATTATAAATAGCAGCCTCGGAGAAGTCAGACAGATAGACAGACAGACAGGGAGACAGACATTCTGGAACATTGATGGTCAATCACCAGATGGGTGAGCTGAGGAAGAATCAGACCTAAGTACTGGAATGTCGGTTGCTGACGTGGCAAATACAAGTAGACAGACGGACACAAACATAGGCACTGACATACAGAGGGTATGACTTTCAGATATAATATAGGAACCTAAGAGATATAGTCAGTCGGTTTCAGTGGGTAGTGAGAATCGGCTTCAGCGGGTAGTGAGAGTTGGAGTTAGATTTAGTCTGAGTTGGAGGTGACTTCTAGGCTTGAAGACACTTATTAGAATAAAGATGCTCAGCAAAACAAAATTCATGGGGTGATATCCACCTCTGGGTACCCTCTGTAAAATGGTCGTAGTACGGTAACATTCTTGTAGCCAAGGGATCCCAAAATATGTCGAAACGCCTGTAAATGAGCACCCCTCAAGGTGCATATAAGCGTTTGGAAAATATCTCATCAGTTCTCATAAAATGTTGGAAAACCAAATGGAGGTGGCAACCACTCCTCTATAGCGCGAGAGCGCGAGGGCTACATTTTCCGTAATTAAAAATGCCCAGTGACTGTGCGAATAGTTCTGATAATTTCTTTAATAGGTCTACTAGATATTTCTATGGTGCCTCTTCTAGATGAATACTCACAAATGCCAGTGTTTATTCTAGGCTTTCTCTGAGGGAATCCCTCCCCAAGTTTGAACCCCCCCCAAAATTTTTTTAAAACATTTTGGCAAGTAGTATGACCTCCCCAATGTCTGTTACTCCCAAAATTTTTAACTCCCCCAATGTCTAGGTGGCTAGAATAAACACTGCATAAATGCTCACATTATAATCTTAACTTAAACTTAGCGTGATTTAAAGTGGCTTAGAAGGCCTTGGCCTTGGATATACAGTAGGCCTAGTCTATAGATATAGCCTATATTCAAGGTCATGCATAAAAAATGGGAAGCCACAGAAAGGTGGTTTCTGCGAAGGACGCTGAAGGACGGAAAAGAAAACCAGTGGACGGAAACCACGAAAACCACAAAACCATGGACGGAAAAGAAACCCAATGAAAAGATCTTGAATGAAATTGGAATAAAAAGAAGTATGATGGTAACCATCAAAAAGGCAGTTTTCCTTCTTCGAACATATAATGAGGGTGGAAGGCCTGAAGCATTTGACAATGACCGGTAAGGTGGAGGGAAAAGGAACTAGAAGAAGGCAGAGAAACACCTATGTATACTGCCTACGCTCTACAAGAAGGAATTGAGGAAGTAAAAAACAACGCCGTGGATCATTACTGCCTGTGTGAAAGCTACTATGAGCGCTAACGGGGCTTGAACCCGCTCCGTCGGCCTACCGTTCCAGCGCATAACCCACTCTGTATTGATTACTTTGAATTGGTAATAAGTTGATTTTCAAGCATTACAGGACGAGAGTCATGGAACTTTTAGTTGTAGGCCTGCGCATATCAAAGGCGTTGCAATCGAACTGACCAATGACCAATGATGCAAAATTGTGTATACTAATGTTGATATACGTGTCCTCGAAGCATGGAATCGGCATTGAATGAAGGAATAGCAGTGCTTATGCCAGTCTTCTCAGACATGCAGAACTGGGGGTTGACGGGTGCCTGCAGCAGAAGCCATAAGCGCAGGAGGTGCCAACATGTTCACCCGAGGAATCCCCAGAGAATCGTCCTTGATCGGGAGCGTAGGTGAAAGCCACTGGCTGTCGGAAAGTCTGAGATTCAAGATGCTGTTTATACCCTCGCGCATAATGACTTACGGGTGTTCTATGAACTGGTTGCCGGCGCAATGGGTGCAGTCTGGCAGAATGCACGGGAGTCTCATCATCTAGGGTATCTCATGCCTATTTGCAGTATAGTGCGAGTTGTCTCATACCCTCGGTAGGACGAAATTAGAAGTGCATCTGGAAGAATATCGACGCAAGAATTAACCGGTAGCCATTAGACAAAGATCCAGATTTTTTTATTAGTAATGTCAAGGTGCCGCTTAAGAGGATGAGGGTCCTGATCGGCATATGTGTCTGAGAGAATAAGGTATGCTAGACTTCTAATGACGGCTATTGACGGTTACCTCCCTGTTCTTTGCCTCTTAACTCATCCACCTATTGTAGCCCTTGACCGTTTCGACCCGGGCATTTGTAATGTGCAAGGTAAAAGCGGAGTGAAGTCTGGCGAGGAAAAGGGGTTTTCGATATCTCCTACTCATCTAGCAAAGATACCAGTTTCCAGTAAAATATTAGGATCCTCACCAACCCCTGCAATTAGAGAGAGACCGAAGTTCGGCTTCGGCTTCGGCGCCGAATCTAAGAAATCTGTCATATTCGGCCAACATTCGGCTACGGCCTAATCGCTTTCATAATATTCGACTTCGGCTTCGGCCTTAACTAACTATGAGTATCGGCCATAAGCCGAATCTTTTTGTCATATAATTGATGACTGTAAAAGTCATTCATTCTTATCAAGTAACGAATTTTGATTATGATGTGTACATATACTCTCTAGAATTCTGCTTCAAGGGTTGGCAGACTAAGTAGCCTAACAAATAAGGCACAATAGAGCATTATAGGATTTGCTGTGCTAGTTCGCATAGACGATTTATTTTATTGTTATTTGAGGCAATAATGGATTAGGGGGTGCAGTGTTTATTCTAGCCATATTGACATTGGGGGATTTTGAAATGTTTGGGGGTCAAGGTCTGAGTCTCCACACTTTGGAGGGGGATTTCCACCCCAGCCAACATATACAAAATTTGGGGGAAATTTTAAAACTTTGGGGGGGGGGGAATTCCCCCCAGAGAAGGCATAGAATGAAGGGGGTGTGGTGAGTTTACAGCGGATGGTTCAAAGCAAGTGATTATAATAACCCTCATTCATCAATTTCGATTTCCGATTCCAATGCTTTGAATCGTTTAGTTTCAACGGTCTTAAGCAAATATCTCGTGACTGCGGATTAACATCTTATATAGGCATTTGAAGCTGCACAAGATCGAAAACGGTGGGGGCGGTCGCAACGGACACAACCGACTTTGCGCACTGATGACGACGGTTTTATGTATCAAAGGCGGTATGACTTTAATGTTTTGTTATAGGAACAACAGCGTCTGAATCAATAGAACCAAGGGGTTCGCGACGCCCTCCGAATAGAACCCCTCATTTGATTAACTAATAGCCGTCTTAGGCCATGTTGAACGATAGCATTACATTTCAGTTGCAGTCGTCGTGAGAGGTAATACTCGACAGTAGAAATGTCGCAAACAAATGCTCTTTGGATTTTTTAAAAAACTAGATCGAGTCTGATGCCAGTAAGGCAAAGTGTAAGTTAACAGGTGAGAAAGTAACTTCTGCTCATATTTTATATAAATCATGTGTGTATTTTTCAGTTCCGACATAAAACATCACTGTTCACTAACTTTTAGGTATACATGTCAATAGATTCGGCTTCGGCCGAATCTATTCCAGACAGCTTCGGCTTAGCTTCGGCTTCGGCCGAAGGTAAGGACTGCAGATTTGGCTCCGGTTCGGCTTCGGCCGAAACTGTAAATTGCAGCTTCGGTCTGACTCTACCTGCAATGCTTCCATTTTCCAATTTTGAGGATGCTGCGGCTGCTAGCATTTAACTTGCAACTCTTTCATTGATTGGTCCTCCACAAGGGTTATGACTTGTGCGTGTTGGGAGTTAAGACTGGAGTGGACTATCTTGGAGAAGCTATTACGGGAATTCATCATTATGTATTTTGACTCATTATCGTCAGTAGCAGCATCGTTGTCGTCATCATCATTATAATCATCATTGTCATCATCAGAGTCGACATGCGCTGTCTCTAAGAGCTATATTCGAGCAAATTAAATACTTTGATTAACCTAAATAAACAGAATATTGAGATCGTTCTGCGATTAATCAGGCTTGAACCTACCGAGCAATGGACAATGGAACACAACGGCAGATGGCGGTCGATGACGTATTGTGGGATGGCAAGGAGCACAGAAATCATTGTCGCTTGCGAAATGATAAAGTTGACATTGCACATTATTGTTTACTGCTGTCGCCGTTGCATTGCAACCGTACATGTCACACACGTAGTGCTGTTGATTCTGTGAGCATCGTGGACAGTTGATGGTCGTTGTTTCCGGTAGACATCCTTCGATAATGGAACAGACGTCAGGTATCGGTTCGTTGTTCTGTGTGCAGTTGGCGTGCAATGGCTGTTCCGAAAATCGACATAGGAACGTTTCACTCACGATGTAAGCAGTGGCCGACGAAAGAAGACTCAACAGGAGCAAAGCTGTTGAGACGTTCTTTATTACGCTGCTCATCGTAACAAATCATAAACCTGTGCGAAATAAGAGCAAAACTCTACTGAACTAGTGCTATAAGTTGCGATAAATTTATATACGGCATGAAGGCTTAAAGGTAAGGAAGGCTCATTATTCATATTAGTCTCGCGAGTAAACCTTTATGCTGTTGTCCCTCTCCATGGGCGCCCACAGAAATTTTTCCAGGAGGGGCCAAAACATAATGGTCATGGCTATGCCACATAAATTTTTCCAAGAGGGGCAAAACACATCTTAACACAATGGTCACGGTTAATATATTAATTAGCAAGGTTTTCAAATTTCAATGGGAAATATTGGCAGTTTTATTTTCCAAGAGGGGCAAGTGCCCCATCTTGCCCCAATGTGCGGGCGCCCATGTCCCTCTCAGGCATGCAATCGCTTATTTACTGTGCATCAAGTTGTTCTTTTCTTTTCAATTAACTGCCGCCTCAATCTCTCGTAAAGCTACCAGATCACAGCAGATTTACATCGATTCTCAGCACTGTCGTACCCACAAAGGCGACGTAAATTTCTTAATTAAAAATCTATTTTTGCAACAATATATTCAGCAGCTCCCTGGCGTGGCAGAAAGTGAAAATTATGGGAAAAGACGTATTGTGGGTTATGTATGTGGGTTATGTAGCAAATAGGCACACCCTTTCGATGACGGGCTTTTTCGGAGCCTGTCTTTGATATGTGTTATGTTTTAGGCTAAGTAGAGAATTCTTGCGACTGTGACTGATTCATTTAGCTAAGCTTAATTAGCATATCTCTCTCTACGGTTATAGTGTCGCGTGTGAAAGTAACCGTTGTTTTGTTTGAGAAGATTTCAATAAGCCTACTATGTAGTCCTCTGATGATACTGACAAAGATATTTAAGTAGGTCTAATACCGTTTAAAACATGTCGTCGTCTGACTCGTCTCTCACTAATCAATTGTTTAAGAGGCATTGCACTTCGCATCTACTAAATTAACAGTTGAAAATGACGTTTGACTTAGCTACGAAATTCATTTGACTCGTCCGAAAATCTAATTTTCCTATTTACTCGTATATATATATATATATATATATATATATATATATATATATATATATATATATGTTACAGTCAAAGTGTGAAATCAGGCAATGTTGACATTGCCTGAAATTTTTAGGCAATGTCGACATAAGCCGTTTCACTCGGGCAATGTCGACATTGACTGAAATTGTTAGGCATTGTTTAACAATGCCTGAAATTTGCTCGGATTGTCTACACACTTTGCCTGAAATCTTTATCTGTGATGGAATAGCAGCAGGTAAAATTTAATGTCGGCATATGTCGAAATTGCCTAAAATAAATTATGCGAATAAAGTCATATATATAATTTGTCGCTAGTTTGCCTAGAAGTGAGGATTTTTCATGAATTTCATTACTGACTGACTGTCTTCTAGGGGTTCAGTTATTCCGGCATATCTAAATTCTCGCTATTTTTAGTGCCACTATTTTCAATTAGCATCTTCTGACAGATTATTTTGACGAATTTTTGCGATTTTTGCATCAGCGAAACTTGTAAAGAATTTCCAAATGCACAAATGCAGATTCATGAACAAGAATTCAAAACAAAATCAAAGACAGAACATCAGTCCCTTTTTATTTCGCTACTAAAGTAATTTTGCACTAGAGTCAATTTGTAGAATGCATGCATCAATGGTGATCTGACCAGAAGCCATTGAAACAAGTTATTATTAATTTATTATTGGTGCATAATGGCCATTGCGAAATATTTTGCACGTTTTCGGGAAACTTACTCCTTGTGTTCCTTTCAGTCGTCTTCATCAATGTGTTGAAGAATCACGTTTATTCAAACAAGACGAGAACAATTGGAAAAGTATTCAAACGCTCGTCAGAAACGTACTTATATATATTTCTTCTGCAGTCATTCAGAGAGATACACAAACTAGCAAGCAAACATCATGATAATGCAAAGGAAAGATACATATAGACGTCTACCAATTCATGATTTTTAGTATCACGAAAACCAGAGTCATCGTATATAAAATATACTGTGCTTGTTGTAAAGAAAAGCTTCAAAAGTCTTTGAAATTGCTTCACGTGCCAACAGAATGACAGATCAAATGCAACCAGAAACAAACTATGAAATATCAGCAGACAAAATTGATATCCGTTGTCGCGATGCCATTCCCCCTGCGGTTAATTACTTAATGATTGTTTGATGCTCGTGGAATGAAGTTCTATGGCTACAAATTTGCAATTAATTTGTGAAAAGTTATAGCCAACTGGGTATAAATAGGGTACAATAAATACTCGATTAATTCAGGCAGTACTACGTCAATCCTATTTTACGACGAATACCATGTGATTTAGTCCATTTAATGACAAGGCGTTTATCATTTTCATGGACAACGAAGTATATGTGACCTATTTAATGATACTATCGTAATCAATGCAGCGTACGTCAAATGACAGTCTTTTATAAAACGTAGATGTCATACTAATTTGTATTTCTCAAAACAAAACAAAATGACGACAATGCGGTTACCACTGACTGGGCGTTCGGTTGACATCTGGCCTTCCCAGAGGACGGACTGTGTCAGTGGCGTAACTAGGGGGCGGCGGGGGGCACTTTGTTGACAGCCCCCCGGGCTCCGGGCGGGAGGGGGCCCCGAAGAGGGGTCTAAGTAAGCTAGGGTTAGGTTAGGGTTAACCCTAACTTAACCCTAACCCTAGAAATGATGTGCTGACGACCTTTTTTTTTTGCTCCTCAGGATGAAAAAGGAGGTGATAACGTTTTTTTTTGCTCGTCAGCTCGAAACTCTGGGGCCCCCATGGCAAAGATGCCCCCCGGGCCCCCAAAAGTCACGCTACGCCACTGGACTGTGTTCTCTCGGCCAGTGGAGCCGATATATATATATATATATATATATATATAATTTATATATATATATATATATATATATTCAACGTTTTTATTCAGATTATTTGGAGTGCTGCAAGAATTTAGAAAAATTACAAGCATTCACTTTAAAATATTTTGAAAACAACTAAGTTTATTTTTCAGCCAACATTCCACGGTTGTGTTCAGCAGCGTATAGCAAATTATTGACGGACATTGCACAGCGGTTAGAGTATCCTCTGTTTGGCGATCACATGAAGCGACTTGAGTAAGCAAATAAGTATAATCTCGTGAAATTCTATAGCGCTTTTTAAGCCGATATCAAAGTAGCATATTAGGTTAATGCAGCCTTCTTGTGTGAGTGGAGAACAGCTTTTAAGCATGGCAGATCCAAAAGACATATAAACTTACTACAATTAAAAAAGTATTCAAGTGCATCAATAAACCGCTATTGCTGTGTGTGGGTGTGTGTAAATTTAGCAGAATAACGCAAGCTAGTCGCATGCAATCTGCCCTATATGCTGCAGCTCGTCTTGTGGCTAAAGCTCCTCGCTACTCTAGCACCTCAGATTTTATGTTTAACACCCTCCACTGGCTTCCAATTTCTGACCACATTAAATTCAAACAAGTAATTAGGCTATTGTTTCTGCAGCGCCTCGAGGTCTGGCCCCGTCTTACGAAACAAGAAATCGCCCCATCCAACCAACTCCTCCCCAAATCCTGACCAGGGCCGCCGAGAGGGGGCAATTGCACACTGGTCCGGCGG
Source organism: Metaphire vulgaris (assembly GCA_018105865.1). Taxonomy (NCBI): domain Eukaryota; kingdom Metazoa; phylum Annelida; class Clitellata; order Crassiclitellata; family Megascolecidae; genus Metaphire; species Metaphire vulgaris. The sequence goes on from CM030865.1 coordinate 6,286,488, forward strand.
CCTGCAGGGGGCCCGGGTCGGGTGATGATGATGTATTAACAATAGCCTGAACCCCGATAAAGACTGACAAGCAAAAAGGGTCATTTTCTCGTTATGAGCACGGGGACCCGGTGAATGTCAGAAACCCGGGCCATCATGCTTTTATATTCATCGTGTTTTAAAGATTTTCCGCGCCTACTCTGTGTGCCGTCCTTGGGACCACTTCCCCACAAAGCCTTGACAAGCCAAAAACGTCATCGCATCCTTATTATTTTATTCATTAATTTAATTTTTAAGATTTGCCGCTCCCTTTCTGTGTGCCATTCTCCCCTCCCATTTCCGTTAAAACCCGTGTAAACCATTGGCACACACTATACCACCGGACACAGCGATACTATCGACATTAATTCAACCAAGTTTACGTCAATGTAGTCAAATAGGCTGCATAGGCACAACTCTTACGAGACACGATTAACAGTGCTCAAAAGCTATGTTAATCAGTCCTCTGGTATGGAGCAGAGACATGGACTATATCCAAGGTCATGCAGAAGAAATTGGAAGCCACATAAATGTTTTCCTGTGAAGGATGCTGGAGATTGCATGGACGGAAAAGATAACCAATGAAGAGATCTTGAATGAATTTGGAATAGAAAGAATTCTGATGGTAACCATCAAAAAGGCAGCTTTCCCTCTTCGGACACATAATGAAGAAGAGAGGCCTGGAGCATTTGGCAATAACCGGAAAAGTGGAGTGAAAAAGAGCAAGAGGAAGGCAGAGAAACACCTATGTAGATTGCCTATGAGAAGGAATTTAGGGAAAACTGAATAACATCGAATTAATAAGAGGATATCAAGATTGAACATAATGGAAATCCATTCGCCAACGTAGACATGCGCAGCACCTAAAGAAGAAGTCATGCGTGATACGTGATGGCAGCCATGACCAGCAACGTCCATGATATTTGTAATCAGTTTAGCTTTCCTGCGCAGCTGGCTTCATGTTGTATATGTAATGCAAGTCATCTGTAGTGCTAATACGACTTTAGAACACTTACTGTAGCCTATATTAACGATATTATGCAAATTATTCGTTCCCTGTAACCAGCGGCGGATTTTCCACGGTACAAATGGTACATTTTGCAGGACCCGCCAGCAAAATAATAATGCAGGGAACCACCTTTTCTATGAACAATATGTTATAATGATTTTTCTATGATTTATTTGTTTAAACGACTTTATTTTCCAAAATGCAACCATTTGTCACGCAACGTATCCTGAAAAAGAGAAAAAAGGTTATCGCCACTATTACTCAAAGTCCCAAACACCTCATCTGTAACTCTTCGACTTTTCCGAAAGTTTCCCGAGAAAAGCCTAAAAACTTGACAAGAAAAAGGTCATCTTGCCACTTTCCCACTTGATCTGTAACATTTTAGAAGTGTGCCGGAGCCTTAAGAATGTAAATCCGCCAGTGCCTGTAACTGAGTGCACGCCCATAGCCTACTGTGGGTTTAAAATAGCCTAGCTCTGAAAGGACCCAGGTCACTTAGGTTAACAGCTGAAAGAGCTACTTCGAATCCGATCAATTCACTTTAGACTGCTCTGCGGAGATAAACTGCCGCGCACAAACTTGTCTCGAGTTTTACGTAATATTGCGAAAGGCAACAGAACCTTGGATCTGATGTCAGGATCTGGTTGTTGATCGTGAATACAGTGGCGTCATTTCACACTTTTCTTGGGGGGGCGAGAAATTTTTAAAAAATTTTCTTTCCTATTTTTTAAAATTTTTCTATTTTGTTAAATTTTCAATTTTTAGACTTCACGAGTTTCCGAAAAAGTTGATGACCTTTTCTTTTGCTTGTCAGTGCTTTTTTACGATTAGTTACTTCGGGTTCTTCCACACATTAAGCACAAGTTTCCAATAAAGTTGACGACCTTTTTTTTGCTTATCGATTCTTTTTTACGGTTAGTGACTTTCGGGGTGCTGGCCTTTTTTTGCCCCCCAAACGCAAATGACGTCCCTGTTTTTGTTTTTTGTTGCACACTGATACATTATAAATTAATATTTTCATTTCCTTGGGGGGGAGCCACGGCCCCCTCCAGCCCCCCCCCAAATGACGCCTCTGCGTGAATACACAAGACATCATCGGCCACATTTAAAACAGTAATTAGCGTATCCAGTGTTTACCAACAAGGTCCGGTTGCTCCGCCCACTGGTGGGCAGAAAGTTTCCAGAAACCATAGAAACCATTGTTGTCTATTAATAGACGCCAAAGGCAGAAGCAGATTTCTTGCCCACCAGCATAGATACTGGCTATGTTGGTGGGCATAGAGAGTGTTCTGGATACTCTCATTCCAACAGTTAACGATGCTTGTCCTTGAGGTCTGAGGACGAACATATAAAGACAAGCAGAGTAAAAGTCGCATAGTTTAATGTTGATGCCACTTTTTAAGTTTAGAAATAATCTGACAAACCATTCTTTAAGTTTATTGCATCGTCACAAATCTAGATCAATCGATCCACGAGCTTTAGGCAGACGCTAGCCTATTAAACTTTATGGCAAAACATGCATTGAATTCATCGTAGTCAGGCATTCCACTGCGTTATTAACACTCCACTGCTTGACGTCGCAGTTTAATATTCGCTTGTTGAAGCCTCTGAAACTCAAGACGATTAGTCCCATTCATTAAACCATGTTTGTATGCGAGCGAACGTTACCAGATGATTAAACTATTTACACTGTGAGCCATAAAACCCTAATCTCTTCTAATCTGACGACTTGGTCAAATTTTAACCAGGATTGATAAAACTCGGTTTAAATCTGCTTCTTAAATCTAGCAAGATGCAAATACATTATATGTATGGTGCATTGTTCTTTAACTATTATATTAAGAAGTAAAGAAAATATTTGGAAATAATGTCTAAGGAGAAAGGATGTCAGCCTCTGGATATATGACAGCCGTTGAAACCCCTTTCATTTGACCGCCAGAGTAGTGATTTTGGTTAAACGAATCGTCGCTGATCACTGACCCGTTGTTGTTGTTGTTGTTGTTGTGATTGGCGTACATGGGATTCATCGCCACGTGATTAGTGTCGTCTGCATACCTATCATCAGATTCACAATCAGCAATTAAGCCGTCATCGCCCCAATGGCCTACTCTGCGCTGAATGAGGCTATACACTGTAGCGTCTTATAATTTAAACGTTTGTCTATGCTATCTAACTAGCTCACAATTGTCACTTATACGTGTATGCCTTAACATTTTCAGCGAAGTTTTGCTGTTATATGTTTAACGATGTACAGTATAGAGAATATCTTATTTGTGTTTTTGTGTTTATTTTTGTGCTAGTGATTGAATTTGAAATGAAAAGCAAAGTAAATCGAATCAGCTCAGGCCAGACTTTTGGCAGAAAAATGGCGCGATGGCGTCAATAATTCCACAATCACGCTTTGAGCAGCATTCGTGAGTTGATGGAAGCGAAGTCAAGAGCGCCGGTGTTGGTAACTTGGTTACAGTACAATGTAATGTAATGCTTCTTCAATCAATCAATCAATCAATCAATCAATCAACAATTGTGGCGCCACTAAAATAATCAATCACTGAACTTCTATGACGCCATTATCATAATCAATCATTGAAATTATATGGCGCTACTATCATAACGCCCAGGGCATGGATCGATGGCGCACCCAATCCAAACCAATAAGAGCCAGGTCAAGCCGGGAAAGTCAGTCCGATAGGCGGGGGAGCAATCTAAGGGGTATGTATGTCGTGTGACTGGATCTATAGAAGGCCACTGGCGCTGGGTTTACGAAGTGATGCTGGTAATTAATTTCATAGCCTTGAGCCACAAACCGAGAAGCAACTAGCGCCAATGACTGTGCGAGAACGAGAGACAACAAATGAAGGTCTTGCATTTTATGAAGCATTTCTCCCGTAAGTTATCTATTGAATAGACATAGAAATCTACCTTCCGTAACGAAGATACCAACAGACTCCCAATATAACAAGCGTAATGACGGCGAGTCCTCCGAGAGCAACGCCAAATCCTAAACGATTAACAACGCAACATCTGTTATTTGGCCATTCTAGTAGAGCCAGATCTTCAAATCTTGTCTATATAAACCATTTAATAATAATAATAATAATAATAATAATAATAATAATAATAATAATAATAATAATAATAATAATAATAATAATGTGATTTTAAGTGGTTTATGAGGCTAAGTAAGCCTGTGTGAAAACCACTGATGTAACCAAAAACCACTGATGTAACCACCTAAACATAAACTGTTATCGCAGAGTACTGGTGAGCCAGGGATTTCTGTATATTAGCGTCTGGACACCCAAGCCAAATGAAGGCAGACAATTGAAAACCGTCAACAGCAGATAAGTAGCACTCTCAGGCGGAGTTTCATTTGAATATCTAAGAAACTACTACTGCAGCAACTACTGCCTAATTAGTTAAGAAGTATCAGCGGTGAGCATTCGTGGTAATGCAAACTCTACGGGGGTTTTACAGGGAAGGAATTCCTTTTAAGCTTGAAATGATTTGACTAGTTTCCTCGCTTGACGACTCGAGTCTTTGAGATTTCGTGGTGGTCATCAATTGATTTAAATTGCATTTGATTCGAACTATTTTTTCAGTATTGATCCCATTTCCTCGCTTAGACTGTGTTGTAGCTGTACTCGACCACTGCCATCGTATTATAATTACTATCAATGGGAATAATAACTCTAATTCCCACAGAACCAAAAGCAGCAGAAGTAGGAATAATAACAATAGTGTGGGCAATAGTAGTAGAAGCATCAATACTACTAGTATTTAGTGTAGTAGTTGTATTTACAGATGTCGCAGCAGCAGCAATAGTAATAGCATTGGTAGAAGCAATAGATGTAGCTGTAGTAGGCCTACTAACGTTAAGATCATCCCTATAATAAAGATGGCCATCATCAACACTAATTTTTAAAAGGTAATGCCCTACCTTCAAACTGCAAGGTTGAACACTAGACAGGTAGGCAATAGTAATGAGCAATGGTTGTGAAGCATAACTCCTGCCAATTTATTTATTACATTGCGCTATAAGTTTTTCTTAATTACTTGTGCTAAATCAAAACACGCGGTTGATCGCGTGAAGAATCTAAGTATTTTGACATTGGCAGAGTATGTAATGGATATTAGGTAATGTAATAAAATATTTATATAGCGCCTCTTCTGAAGAATCACTCAGAAGCGCTCCCACAGCAAATTACTGTATATTGCCAGTACGTAGAGCAGGGTCATCTGTCATCCGATAGCAACACATGAATCAGTTGATTAGCCTCTCATCTATTCACAATAACAAACTACCTCCGAGAATTAGAGCGTCTCTGTTGTTAGATTGGTTTGAATTGTAGCCATTTGAATTCGCCATCGACACCGATGCGTCTGACGCAGACCCTGACCCTGAGACAAACATTCAAATTTAAATTTAATAAGTAACACTACGTAACAAAAAAAATATTTTTGTTTGTTCCTGGGTTCATAGCTTGTTTTCCTAGTCCCTTATGCCTAAACTAACTAGAAAACAGTTTTTGTTTCAAACTGAATTTGCTTTTGGGGTCAGGGCAATGATATTTTGAAATTCGTGTATTATAGAACACATTCTCGGTTCACATTCAAAGCTGAGCAGACATACTTATTATTCTGGAATATTGCAAGCTGTCCATAAGTTTTTAGATCTGAACAGAATTTTCTATAACCTTCTGGAATCTTCTAGAACCCTGTTGCACTTTCTGGGAGCTTTCAGTTGCATCCGTAGACTTTTAAGAGTGCAGATTTCTTAAGCCAACGTACTAGTGTATCTTGTTGCTGAATAAGCGAATAGTGACCAGAAAAAATTGATTTAGATGGCATCAAGAGGCTGCTTGCAGCCAGCAAATGCATTCTGCTACGTTTGCATGGCACCGGTACCCTATGGCTCTGAGCTCCCCATTCCCATCCCTACAGAGAAGGATCAACTGTCTTCAGGGGAGCGCGTCAAGGCAGACAGCGAGGAAGATATTGCAGATCCAGGATGCTATTGCACAGAAATAGCTGAGATGAGAAAGCCGTACTTCCCCAATCAGAAAGATCTCAACGACCTGATCATAGACCTTTATCTCACCAAGTGCAATGCTGAGCTTCTGAGCTTCTGATGTCTAGACTCAAGGACTGGAACTTGTTGGATGAAAGTGTGCAGGTGACAGAACAGAGAAAGCGTCACGAACGTTTTTCCAAATTCTTCAGCCAGCTAGATGGGCTGTGCTTCTGCAGCAATGTCACTGGTCTTTTTGCGGCCATAGCAATCATCTTTAACCTGAATGATGGTGCCAATTCATAGAGAGTTCATCCAAGAACCTCAAAGCCATGCTACTTCATAGTGGTAACAAGTACTTGTCTCTCCCCATGGCTCACTTTGTGCACCTGCACCTCAGAGAAGACTACACCAGTGTCAAGATGTTGCTGAGTGCCTTGAAGTATGACAACTATGGCTGCTAAGTCATTGGAGACTTCAATATGGTCAAAATGGTGACATTCTGATGGGTCTGCAAGGCGGTTTCACAACATTTCTTTGGGTTTTCTTTGCCTCTAGAACAACCGGGACACCGACGTCTGAGGTCCACTATTGTACTGTAGAAGGGATTGGCCACAGCTGACCAAGTTCACCACAGGTAAGAACAGCATCAAGTGGCAGCCGCTGATACACCGTCGAAAGATGCTCATACATCAAGTTAGGCCTCATCAAGTAATTTGTCAAGACAAGGAATCCGCAGCTTTCAAATACCTCCTAGAGCTTTTCCCACAGCTTTCGGAGGCAAAAGTCGCAGCTGGCATCTTCGTCAGACCACAGATAAAGAAGATCACACAGCGTGACGTATTCGCCAAGAAGCTGAATAGCACGGAGAAAGGGTCTTGAAACAGTTTCGTTGCAGTATTGTATGGCTTTCTTGGCAACCACAAGGCTGAAAACTATGAGAGACTGAACCAGTCTCTCATAAAGAACCATGCCAAAATTAGATGCAAAATGTCATTGAAAGTACATATTCTTCATGCCCACCTTGACAAATTCAAGGAAAACTTGGGATCCTACCCAGAGAAGCAAGATGAACGCTTTCATCAGGATATGCTGGACGACTCGGAACGTCGTTACCAGGGACGGTATAACAAACACGTGGTGGGGACTATGTCTGAAGTCTTCATTGAGAAAGCTATTGACAGTACAGACACAAATCTCGAAAAGCAACTCATTTCTGAATGTTTTTAAGTAATTTTGACTGTTGTTGCTTATTTGCAATTAGTACATAATGTTCATTCTCGAGAAAAAAAAATGCACCTTTTCCATTGTATAAATAAACAACTTTTGTAAGCTGTGCCCATGAAAGCAAATATAATGATGAATATAGCCATGTTTGCAGATCCTTTATACATAGGCAACTGAAATATAACACTTAGAAGCCAGGAACAAAAATCGTGTTACATAGTGTAATTATTAATTTCATAAGGTTTATCGTTAGCCAGCAGAGCCGTAGCTAGGGGGCGGGGAGCCAGGCTGCCCCTGGAGTCGTTAAGGGGGAGGGGCGCCAGAAACCATGGTAGATTTTATTCACGACGGTCAATTTATTTGCCAGCATGACATTCTATGGCATTCTACGCACTTCTTCTTTCACTATTTTACTCCCACAACGTCGTAAAAAGTCTGATAAGCAAAAAAGGCCATCGCCAGTTTTCAGACTGTTAGGGGCCAAACATTGATACCTCACCCCGGGCGCCGAATACCCTAGCTACGGCTCTGCTGGCCAACCTACGTTTGATTGCAATTGGAAAGTCGCCGTGTCCTGTTCACGTGTTATACTGCTTAAGCAGCAACATCTTTGTAAATCTGCTTATTTATTTTTGCTGTGTGCAATAAACACAATCTGGTGACGCAATCTGTTGCTGCTTTGGGATCTTTGCGGTAAAACAAGCGATCAGCCCTTATAGGGCCTCATACGTTCGTCCTCTGGGCTTAATAAGGTTAATAGCCTCATCAGCCAATGGTCTATATAATGTAATACATTATATAGCGCGTCTAAGAGTACTGCTCAGATGCGCTCCCGGATTGAGAGTCCCTCAATTAACAAGGGAGTCTTTAGATTATTTATGAATAAGACCAGGGGCGTAGCGACGGGGGGTATATCGGTATATATACCCCCTAAATCTCAGACTACCTTAAATTAATAAGAAAATGTCTTCGTGAATATTTTGACGTTCCAGAGAGAGAGAGACAGAGAGAGAGAGAGAGAGAGAGAGAGAGAGAGAGAGAGAGAGAGTCCAGTTACTCTGAATGAGCCGACCATAACGTCATCTGATCTCAGGTCCCAGGTGACTTAATCCGTCCCTATAATGAAACAACGCCTTCTTTACAATGGATCGTATTCACTCAAGGTAGAAAGCTGAATATTCATGAGTAACTTACCTGGTGGCGACGGAGGCGACATCAGATGAGTCACTGGACCTGGATTCGAGCGAAAAATAAAATTATTCAGCATCAGAGTCTTCATACATCGCAGAAACACAAAGTATAGTTCAAAACCATTTTTTTGCTTTTGTCTGTTTGGTCACGTGACTCGCTTTCTCGATTGCCAGTGTATACTAAGACAGAGGGCTCCACCGGGGACCAGAAGGCCCCATGCCCACTGCTGACTGACTGGCCGCCTAGTGGCTCCATACTTTAGAGAACGTATTCTGTATGTGCTGGTCTATGACAATTGTTGGCCCCCTATGCTTAGAAGTTGCCATCCCAACGGCCCCCACTTGCCAAATGCTGGAACCGCCACTGTACTAAGGTAACGAATAACGGGTTAGCATAGACTTGTAACTAATGTCCAGGCCTCTCTACAGGCCTACTGTGGTCTATGGCATAAAATCTGTCGGCTATATCTGGCCTTCGCCTGGGTGTAGTTAGAGAGAGATTCTTAGTCGTAGTCTATTAGTCGAAGAATTCGATTTTAAATCACCCGAGAATTTCCGCACTTCCTACTCAAAGCTCCCATAAGAGGAAAGACGAGAATAATTATTGCAAACGTTACAGAATTTCTGCAGTTTGGTCTTCGGATATCTGCACATTCGATGTAAACAGTAGCGCCATATCTTATTAGCGCTGGGACGATGCAATAACAATCTAAAACTTGTTTTGTGAATAATCACAAAATAGGTAACACGAAATAGAAGTCAGTCCGTACGACGACAGAGCTGATGATCGACGGAATAACAAGACCACTGACTACCCCATTATGTCCCTATGTTCTCTGGTAATTAGGTCTAGTATAGGAGCGAAATATGAGCAGTTAAGTCGCTAAAATATAATGACGTGTAGTGGTGTAGTTTCCAGCCACTCAATGGCTGGAATCGAATCATTATTTATTAGTTTTTTTATAGGTTTTAGTTTAGTTTAGTTTATTTCTTTTTCGTCGTATAGATTACATACAGTAATTATATAATAGAGTAATTTCAAAAATTCAAATAAAAATTTCTACAAATTAACACAAAGAACTTTAATCTTAACTAGTAGAGGCATAATGTAATACTTGGAAGAAAAGAAGAAATAAGGTTACTAAAGGGATCGGTAATTCCGTAAGGAAGTAATCTTATTGTTGCTGTTATTGTTATTATTATTATTATTATTATTATTATTATTATTATTATTATTATTATTGCCGTTTTCTAAACTGCGTCATTCACAAATAGGCCAGCAGTTCATTACCGTAATAATTGAGAGGAAATTTAGAACAGACAAAATAAAGTAAACAAGACAGTATCAACATTCACAAGCCAGTTTCAACAGAATAGTTTTGAGGTCTTTTTTAATTCAATGTCCGTCTTGAAAAGGAAGCGACTGCCTACCGGGATCTACAACCTCGAGCACCACGGACTACAGACTATGGATTTCACCCAGATTGAGCGATCGTGAATAAGCCGGTGCACAGCGCCCAAGCTTTCGGGCAGCACTCGTATAGAACTTGCTTCATAGTTACTTAAACATAACAGATGAATCCCATCGCATATATTGGTCAAGTTGTGGAATTTTAGTAAGCTGATCGCGGATTGACTGTTGACAAGAATACAAGGGTCCTACTATAGGCCTATATACGAAGATAAGCCTCACTGGCTCTGGATCTAAACATCGCTCTCATTAGCTGACCTATTGAGTCTGTTTACATTAAGGTCAAAGCGCCAATATATATATATATATATATATATATATATATATATATATATATATATATATATATATATATATATATATATATGACTGAGCCCCACTTCATTCAAGACACTCTTTTGATGACCAGGCTTCTATCCTTTGAAAACTTCATAAAATCAGAGAAAGAGTTGGTAGCGGAGCAATTCCAGATGAACTACGGTTCACACATGGGCGCCCACAGAAATTTTTCCAGGAGGGGGCAAAACATAATGGTCATGGCTATGCCACATAAATTTTTCCAAGAGGGGCAAAACACATCTTAACACAATGGCCACGGTTAATATTTTAGCAAGGTTTTCAAATTTCAATGGGAAATATTTACATTTTTATTTTCCAGGATGGGCAAGTGCCCCCTCTTGCCCCAATGTGCGGGCGCCCATGAGTTCACAACTGTCACGCTCTTTAGTTTTCGTAATTTAAAGTTGAAGGTTTGATTGTTCAAAGAAATTTTATCGCTTACATATTAAACTTGGCGTTGTGTGCGACCGGTTCCCATCAGAACACTGAAGTTAAAAAATGTCGAGCGCGTTTAGTACTTGGATGGGTGACCATCCGGAATCTAATCGTGGTGCCGGCGGCCAACCTGGTCGTTCATCGCTTAGGCGTCGATAAATTGGTAGCAGCGCTAAGATGCAAAGGCAAAACGAGGGTCTAGAGAAAGCAGTGGCAAACAACTCTAGATTAATGACATATAAGCCACATGCATCGCTGCTTTCCTGAGTATCCGAAGATCAGCGCCGGACCCTACGCACGTTCGGGAACGGGACTACGGGTTACTTTTCGATATTAACGAGTCATTCGTGTTTATGTGGAGTTCTGTTCATATCCTTCTATTTAGTCTCTGTGTCCCACATCGGAGTCTCTTATGATTTAAAATGATTTCTTACTGGAAAGAAGGATCGGTCGCTCGCTAGTCGTGTGCGTCGAAGTGCTGGCGTCGCTGTGACCTGCAACAGAGCATTCGCCAAATTCAAATGACACCGAATGACTTTGTGAAGATAAATTTGAACTTCTATCACCGTCTAAAATTCTAGATCATTGGCGCCTTCATTTTTAGTCAAATTATCATTCTCAATTTTAATCTTATTAAGTAATTAATACACGATTCATTTTTTAAAACTTCATTTACTGCACTTTTAACAAGACCGACATGATGATAATGACGCCATAGAAGTTGACTGATTGGTTGTTGATTGAACTTATTGATTGATGGATTAATTGATTGATATACTGTAGAGATATTGCTGTAATTGACTTCACGCATTGGCTTCTAAGTATATATACAAGGCAGACAGAAGCTGAATAACCACATAACCACATTCCAGATCCGACAGTGACTACAGCAGAATAACGGTGAAGAAAGAAACTGCGGAATAAAGATACAGGGAAGATTCACCGGCGACGACATTAATAATGCGTGTTTAGTACGGGAAACTATCGATAGATGGCGCGCAACCAGCGGAGGTTAGTTAGCACGACGCTAGCTTGGTGTTATATCTGCATCGAGTCTATAGAATGGGTCAAAAGACATCAGAGCGTTGAAGTTGGATTAATGGAGGAGCGTATAAGAGACAACAATTCGGGTTCATAAACAATTGAAAGACAACCTGGCTTTGAGGCTGTTAATTACTCTACGATTACTGTTGTTCCTATGTTGCTATGAACTACATTTCGTAATAATTGATGGTTCCGATAAGGAGTAGTCTAAAAATTCTAAAGAATAATCATTTAAAATAAGCATTCCCGAGCAAACGCTAATTAGGTCGAGATAATGACACAGGTACGAATCGATTGAGCCGAGGATTAGACCAACACCTGGTCTTCATGGGGAAGGAATCAGTCGAATCCGAGGAAAAGGAAAGGATAAAGACTGCACAAGTGCTGGAAACTGATGGTCGCCAATAATAAATTACAGTAGAACTTCGTTATAACGATAATAACGCACTTAGCGTGTCTGTAAAGTTCGGAGAGAGATCCTTCACTCGGGGTAATCCTATCTTGTGGAACTCTTTTCCCGTTGACGTCACCATGGCGGACACTGCTGAGCACTTCATCAAGAGCCTAAAGACGCATCTGTTTAGGTTGGGGTATAGTTGTTGAGATGTCAAAGCGCTTTTGTTGTGGGCCTCAGCCTTGTTACAGCGCTATAGAAATTGTTCATGAATGAATGATGAATGAATGAATGAATGGATGAATGAATGAATGAATGAATGTAAAATATAGTGCGTTATATCCGAGGTACGTTATAATTACATCCAATGCCATCCAATACGGTAGCGTATTACACGGAACCGTGAATTGCGGTACTTTTATCCGAGGATACACTATGTATATCTGGGTCAGTTTAAACGAAGTTCTACGGTTTTCAATTGATGTGGTGCTGTAGTCTTCTTGATTTTGCGCATACCTTTCTGAAGACAGGTATAGCTTATGGATACGTAATCAGTTTTATCGGATCTGGTCGGACAGAAGTTGTTGTTGACGTCGGAAGATTGGAATGCTTTGGCAGTCAGCGCACAGGCATTGTGCCCTTCGCAGGCTTCGACGTCTTTCTTATAGAGGTCGTCAGTCTGAAGGAATACGTCCAATCCTAACAGTGCATCGTTGTCTGGAACATCGAGCAGGTCTCCCGTTCCAGGACTGTAGCAGCACAGAGGATGCGTTTTGTACGAAGCCTTAACGATGTGGATTTCTTCGTTGCCTGAACACCAATTTCCGCTTTTCATGTGATAACCAACACACTGTCCCAGCTGAAAACCTGGACATTCAGATGAAAACCGATATTAGGCAGAGATCAAGGTAATCACGAAGAAAAGAGTACCTTTGCGTACGCTTTCCCTATTGATTTCAGTTACTTTTTTACATTTGTGAATGGACAGAGATAAATATTGTTCATTTTCTAATGTGCCAAAACTGGAGTTTTCGCTGCTCAAGAATTTTTAAAACGGAAGAATTCATTGAAATAATATTCTGTTTAATTGACCTGAATTAAACTCAATGCGATTTAAGTTTACATTAAAGTTGTAGAGATTGAAGGAAATTTAACTGTGCTACTTTATGATAGGAAAAGATAGTCCAAATTTCCCATCAGCAATGTTTTCTTAGTAGTAATATGCCGATACCATGCTACTATTCCACTATCCATACAAACTATTACTTCCGCTAATACTAAAAATGTATGATGATACAAATGCTATTACAAATTTATTACAAGATACTCTAATTCACTGTTGCATATACCTAGAACCAACACTAAAATTGATAAGAGAACCTTCTCTATTTCTGGTCCACAAACGTGGAACACACTTCCCTCTGCTGTCATATCTTTCAAAGATTCTAGCAGTGATGGGTAATTGCCTTTTTTAATCTAATTAATTAGAATTAGAATTAGTTAAAATTTTGCAATTAGAATTATAATTAGAATTAGCAAAAATTACACAACCAATTAATTAGAATTAGAATTAGTTACCTTCTAATTTAATTAGAATTAGCAATTAGAAGTGCAGTACTAAAAATTGCGATGCATTTTAGTGTAACGACAAAAACTAATTTCATCCTCTGTAATCCAAATTATATCAAAATTGCATTTTGCAAGTAAAAGTGACTCAAACAAAGTATCATCTAATCGATTTCTCTTATCATTAAGAATAAATCCAGCTGCATCTAAATGATCTTTCAATAGCAGCAGATGTGTCCGGTACAATATGATGCTGCAAATGCAGCTGGTTTATAAACAGAGAAAGTTCAATTTATGGTCCTCCCAAAAAGAAATACAATTAGTGTTCAAATTGGTTGGAGTATCTAAGTAACTTTGGAGCTCTTCAGTTTCTGTTGATTTCAGCAAAGTTTCTTCCATATATCGAAATAGATCGTTGTGGGACTTAATTTGAGGTGTGACTGATTTGTCTTTGTCCATAGCTGGTGTCAAAGGTATAATTATTGCTTATCTGCTTTGAGACTGAATTTACTTGAAGTTTAATTTGTCCTTGAACAAAATATCCTTCCTCAGAACTCTCTATCCACTTGAGTTTGAATCGTGGGTCCAAAGCACTTGACACAAGCAAGTGTGCTAATTAGGCAACTAATTGTTATTTTCAATTACAATTAGCACGCTATTCATTAGAATTAGAATTAGAATTAGCAAAAATTTGGAAGTAATTGATTAGAATTAGAATTGGATAGCTAATTCATTAGCTAATTAATTAGAATTAGATATTCAATTACCCATCACTGGATTCTAGTATTTTCAGATTTAGGTTTCAAACACATCTCTTTCAATTAGCATATCCTCCATAGCTTTGCCTTATTGTATTCCCACTAACTTATCTCTGGAATAACATGCATGTTCTTTTGCGAACGGACTTGGAGCACCATTGAGATGCCTTTAGAGTATTATTATTTTAAATACACTGTTTAGGTCACGTGACTCACTCCGCACTTATGAATCTTCACTTAGTGAATGACTTAATCATTTAATGTGCGTTAACAACCATGTAATAATAATACTATACTACTACTACTACTACTGCTGCTACTACTACTACTACTACTACTACTACTACTACTACTACTACTACTACTACTACTACTACTACTATTACTACTACTACTACTACTACTACTACTACTACTACTACTAATAATAATAATAATAATAATTATTATTATTATTATAGCTAGTGCTATAGAATTGCATAATAATAATTATCATCGTTGTTATTGCGCAATAATTATCATTTCCACTCCAAATAGATGCAAAGTTTGTCAAAAGGTCGGTGAATTTACTTGAATTAACCGGAGCGGGACAGGTTCTGTTGAGACGATACTGAACTGAGGTCCTTGAATCGTCGTAGGTGTTCTCAGGTGTGAGGTCGTCTCCATTGGTGTGTATCCAACATGGCGGACTGCTTCCGATGTCGAAATCAGCCGCTACGCAGTCGGCCGTCAAACGACAATAAGTGAAGCAATCGTACTCCGTCCAATAACTCTTTCCATCTGCATTTATCGAATGTATCCCTGGAAACCGTTTCCATGTCAATTGACAGTCATCGACTCCTTAAATGAACAAGAGAACAGGTGGTATTTAGACGTTCTTGCAAGAACATAATCAAATCACTGAAGACAAGAAAATAAATTATTTCTTCTGAATTCAATTGCAGAGAACAGAAACGGAAAGATGGGGAAAATGGAAAAAAGAAAAGGGAACAGTCAAGAGAAGAAAAGACCAAGAAATTGATAAATAAGGAACAAATAGACAAGACTTTGCCATACATAATGGAAAGCTAATTAACCCGCTTCATAAATCGTCAATAATAATAATAATAATAATAATAATAATAATAATAATAATAATAATAATAATAATAATAATAATAATAAAACGCCTTCATTCTTAGTGGATTTATTTTGCGAAAAACATGACGCTTGAAACATAAAGAATTTGTTACTTTGTGAAATATGATCATGATTAGAGTGACAACTGTTGTAGGAGGCAGGGTAGACTCTAGGGGCATTTTGTACTCTACTGAGTCCATAATGCCTGTAAGTGCGGTGGATTCCGAGATATCTTCATTCTTCAGGCAGGTTTGACTCTGCATAACAAGTACATTATATTGACATTGCTCTAGAATCTACATTTTCTACATTTTAAAGAATTTCTTAAAATAATTTTAATAATAATAGGGCGGGAAGTTAGTAAAGTGGTAACAGCGTTGGACAATGGAGCAGTAGGTCGCGGGTTCAACTCCCGCGGGAGCCCTAAGGTCGACTCAGCCTTCTTTCGCCAGATGGCGATAGCAAATGAGTAGCGGATTAATCCGCGAAGTAAACAGGCGCGTTGCATGAGAACACTGGCCCCATATCATGTAACCTTGCACCAGTCGCCTGGATGAGGGCCTTGGTAACGGAGATCAGCGCCGCCCTATGAGCCTTGAGGTTAGCCTTAAGTGCTCGGGAAGGACTTTACTTTAATAATTATTACTACCTATTTCTAAGATAAGTGACTAATTAGTAATTAATCGAAATAAGTTATACTGAAGTTCATTGTGCCTGGGTACGATGTATTCTATATTACGTTGTGCGTAGAGAGCGCCTTAACTGCCAAACCGGCAGAAAAATGCAAAATTCATAGTCAATGTCAACACTGCTTCGCTGCAGACGTCTGGAACGCACGCCACTTTCAACCTACAGGTCTTTCAGCCTTCAGGCTGTATGGACCGACCTCTGACTTTTCAGCTACGAACAGAGGCGGATTTGCAACGGTACAAATGGTACATCGGTATCGGGTCTACCTGCTAAATTTAAATTTAGGGGCTCAGCATTTTTCTATTAACAATTTTTCTATTGACAATTTTTATATTAACAATTTTTCTATTAACAATTTTTTAATGATTTTTAAATGTCTTCTTTCTTTAAATAAATTTATTTTCGGGATTTAAACCTAAGCTGGTGGAGACCTTTGCTACAGCAAAAGGTCGTCGACGACATGTTTAGTCAATTTAGACTAATAACCATTTAGACTATTAATATAATAAACAGACGACAGATAGACCGTCCCAGGGTGATCGTGTACATCGACTGCATGACTGCAATGCAAGTTCATTTGAGTTGAAGTTAATGACATTTAACCCATTCGGTACCGAGTATTTTTCCTATATTAGACCTCCCGAGCCCGGGTTATTTTTAGTAACGTGGGGTTAATTTTCCTATATGGTTCCAGCAAGCTATAATACAAAAAACAACTTTTTTCTGAATTTATTTGACAGAACATATATACTAGTGACACAATGATGTAGGGAAAGAGGCGATCTGTCAACATTTTGGGCACATCACCGGACCCAGAAGATCGGCCACCCATAGACTGGCGATAACCGACGTGATGCTTAGTTATGATGATATCAATCAAACCTTTCTGAATTCTAGGAGGCAATGTTTTGCACTTGGATTCTTCAATTTGTTGTCTTTATTCTGATAGAGTTCGTCTATAAAATCTTTTGCGGTATAACGCCGTTCTACTTGTGTAGTCATGTTTGACTGGCTGGCTGAGCCTGGCTCTAGCCAAAAATTTACCCTGCCTAAGGTTAGCCTGTAATGACCTGAAGGTGTGCTATTTATAGATTTGACCTCACCTGCATAGATAAAAACATTGCAGATATCATAGAAAACAAGCAAGTAAGTCATAACTGGTATACAAGAGGTTGGGATTTAGATGCAGGCAACAGAACTTTCAATTACTTCTATACAAGGGGTTGGGGATGTCATAGCCGACATTAGAACACTGGTATATTGGGGGTTGGTACCGAATGGGTTAATTGTTTCATTTTATCAGTGATGCTTGTGTTATTTTTGAACCTTATTTTTATATTACATCAATGCATCAAATGTATGGGTTCGGTGAGTCAGTCTCAGGGGTTCGGCGGAGGGAGGGAGGTCAAGGCACGCATCATAAAGACGGGTTCGGTGAATGTGCATATGAAACTGGGGAGGGGGGCTTCGGTACCTCAAACAAGGTTAAGAACCACTGCCCCCCCCCCTATTCGACTATGGTTTTTACTGAAGCGATCATCGACTGATGCACGCTATTACAACGGCGCTAAAGAAGCCTCACCACGATTGATTTATTCAACTAATTGAATGATTGACTTTCGTTATCCGGTCAAAGACCATTGATGCGTCCAGTGTTTAATCTAGACTCCTGGACTCCGGAGGAAACTGACAAAGCCGGGGGGACTGACAAAGCCGGGGGAAATTCTGCTAGGGGCTGCTGTTAGTTGTAGTATGCCAAAATTTCCGGGGGAATTTGAAATTTCCGGGGGAAAAGGGCAATTTCTCCCCGGAAACGGCCTAGATTAAACACTGAATGCGTCGACGTAATGTATCTCATAAAGGCGTAAAATATATCTTCCTTAGTGTACTCAGGCTGCCTTTGGCTTCAAATTGTTTACCTAATAAATTTAACCCAGGTTTGAATATACGCACTTCTGCCATGGAGGAATTTATGGCAGTGGGGGGGCCTGGTGAGAAACTTTCATCGCATTACACACTTAAATGCTTGACTTAACCATATTTTCTTTAAATTTGTGGGAATCTAAGATTTTGGATCCCCCCCCCCTATTCGACCTGTCTGCAACCAGACCCACCGAGAAAAATAATTCCAGGCCCCTTTGCAGAAAGACAGTCACGGGACCATAACAAATTTGAAAAACTGATGATGACCTTTGTTATTGCTTGCCAGTCTTTTTCAGGACGTTAATACACGACAGGTCTGGGTCCCCTACAGGTCATCGGGTCCCTGTGCATTTGCCCCTCTGCTCTCCCTTTCGGCGGACCTGTCTGCCACACTGGTTTAACTATGGTGACTAGCCGCAGGAACACCGTCCATGTATCACGTGGCCGTCCGTGTATCACGTGACCAATAATGTGGAGACGAGCGACGTAAGGTATCACTACGCGACCCGTAATGTATCAGTATGGGTTAGGGTTTCGGTAGGGTTTAGGGTTAGGGTTAGAGTTAGAGTTAGAGTTAACCTTAACCCTGACCCTACACACAAACACACACACACTATTGGTCACGTGATACACGGAGGGTCACGAGATACATGGACGATGTTCCTGCGGCTAGACGCCTGTGGTTTAACCAACCGGATAAGCTGCTATTTCCGCAGTCTCGGTTGATGACGTATTGAGCGATGTCGCTTCGTGTGTATATATTGTCGTCGCTTAAGTCGTTGGCGTCCGTGTGAGTCCAGCAGGGCGCAGTGGCCGGAACCGAACTGGAATCGAAGTCGACGGCAACGCAGTCGCTGCTGAAGCGACAGAAGGCAAGGCAGTCGGTCAATCCGTCGATGTTCTGTGGCGTCCCACCGGTCGACAGGCGCTCGTTGTACGACGTCCACGTTGGAAGACAAACGGCACCTACACACACACACACACACACACACACACACAGACAACGTCTGAGAATTATTTCGCTGACAATTAAACAGTAGTCTATTAATCATCTTTATTCGTGACAAGCACAGCATAAAAAAGTAGTACACAACCAGTAGTACACAACCAAGGAAAACACAAATCAACTGAACAAAACTAAATAATAATAATAATAAAAATAATAATAAAAATAAACCTAATAATAAACAAATACACTAAGAACAAACTATTAGAACTACTGGCGTAGCCACGGGGGAGGGGCGAGGGCACGGGGCCGACCCCTATTCTGGCTGGAGTCGGTGTAGCATATAATAATAATTATGCACTTCTATAGCACCATTTCTAATACTCAAGGGTATCATTGATGGTATTATATTAACCCCCGTATAGTAATAACTCCCCTCTCATTTCTATATATATAATAAAGACTGGGGAGTCGTTATTATATGGGAGTCACTATTATATGCTCTACCGGTTGTAGGACTTGCGCAAAGCCGTTGAGAAACTTTGAGAGCGGGTTAGGTAGCAGGATCGAAGTGAAAACGCGAATTTGCGAAGAACTTATTGCTGCCGTTTTTTGCTCTTCAGAGATTTTTTACTCAAAAATATCGATCTACCCCTATTTCGGGACCCTGACTACGCCACTAAGAGGCTGTCCATTAATCATGTCAACAATTTTTGGGCAATTTTTGACAACTTCCCCTTGTCAACAACTGTAAACTTTCAGTGACCCTCCATAATTATGTTAACAACTTTTGATACCCCTAAGATCAGTTATGGGTTCCTAAAAAGTTTAGAAGATTATTATATTTTGTGCGGTGATGACCTTTTTTGCTCATCAAGTGTCAAAATGATTACATTTTTGCTTGTCAGGCTTTTCTTTATTTGTAATAAGTAGTATTCCTTTAAATTTTCTATTTTTTGATTGTCTGTAAAAAGTGAAATTGTTTACGTCAACTTCCCTTGAACCCCTTCCCCCTGTCAACAGCCGTCAAACTTTTTAAACCTCCTCCCCTATTTTGTTGACGCAATCAATGGACAGCCCCTAATATGAACTAACACCCGTAGAGCAGGAACTTATCTGTTTAATCTCTAAATAGCAATAATTAAAAGAATATAAAATCTGATTACTGTACTAAAATGTATGTGAAGTAAGTTATTGCATTCAGTCCTTTATTTGAAGACCCTAAATACACGAAATCCTCTAAAAATATCTGGTAATAAAGCTCTTATAAGATATTTCTTAATAGCATAAATAACCTGCGAGGAATGGAAAATACTGAGCTAAACAACTCGAAACACGAGAAGAAGTATTGACAGTCAGCGTACGAGAAGATAAAGTGTAGAAACATTCTTAAGAATCTGGCGAGTTTCATATTTGGGGATTAATTGTTGCTTTCAAAGCGACGAACGACTGAGTTAGACCCCTCAAGGCTCGACGACTCGAACCCAGAACAGTCGCCCACTGATCCAAGCGTCAAACTCTCCATATCTGTGTTGAGAGCAACGCAACTGAAACTATTGTAGTAACAATAGCCGATGAAGAGTACTTGGTAAGCAATATGCCTACTAATAATATCATATTATTTTTAAAGTAGGCTATTGCCGTAACATTGCTGAATATTTTTAATTATTTGAATAATTCTAAATGTAGTTAGTTGTACACTCTTGATGTGCTAAAGGTTACTTACTTTATATATATATATATATATATATATATATATATATATATGTGTGTGTGTGTGTGTGTGTGTGTGTGTGTGTGGTGTGTGTGTGTGTTCATAACATAGTCATTTGGCATATCCAGCGACAGTGGCGATTCCAGGATTTCTTGATAAGGGATGAAATGAATAATAATTATTCACAGGAAGTTGGTGGGGAATGAATTGAGAACGAAAAATAAATAAACTTTTCCGAAAAAGGCTGACAAAAGATGATTTTATCCCTAATTTTACTACACTGTTACCGAAAAATAGGTTGACAAGCAAAAAACGTCATCCGCAGTTTTTCCCTGTAGTTTCACTAGACTTTTACCCAAAAAATAGGGGTTTCACAAGCGAAAAAAGTATGGAATTCCAGTGGGGGACGCATACACACATGGGCGTATTTACGACAAAAACTCTGGTTTGTCATGACTGCTAATGATCAACGAGACACTTATAAGCATAGCTGCATGCTTCGTCTGTATGACTATAATCTTGAGTAAAAGTCACTGACGTGCTGTTTCTCACCTGAGCTGTGACTCATTCTTGAGACGCAGGTGAGCAGAATGAACGCAAGAGCAGTCGGAGAACTCTTAGATTCCATGATTTGTGGGAAATGATTCAAATGAAGAGACGATCAGTCGACGATGCCGTCGTTAGAATATTACGAATTACGTCAACAAAGCATCTAGAAAACTAAACCACGAGTTGCATCTGCCAAGACCACATCGCCTTGCAAGAGAACGTTCGGCTGTCTGTGTAGCCTGATCTCTGTCTGTCTGTCTTTCTCTTTCTCTCTCTTTCTCTTTCTCTCTCTTTCTCTCTCTCTCTCTCTCTTTCTTTCTCTCTCTCTCTTTCTCTCTCTCTCCGGTCCTCGTGTACTGCTTCGTGTGTGATCATTAGACTGGAACCGCATACTGGAATCTCGTGCAGAGGTTCCGGTTCTCTGTAGCGTATAATCGGGCTCTTGATCTGTAATAGCGCAGTAGCTCTGCTGTGCATATAAATCCACGTGTAAAAATAACATAATGTCGTTGTTATAGCCTATAGGGCCTACTAGTGAAGATCGCCTACGCTGTGCAAATGCACGCCGGTCTATTGTGCAGAGGATGTTTTGAATAGCAACACGACCTATTCAACCCCTGCGTCGTGTGGCTGATATGGACTGTGTGTTCTTAGCTCCGCTTTCTCGTTAGATAGTTTCTCGTGTGAAACAACGTTGAGTTTCTGTGCAATATTTGTAGTATCTGCGCGAACACAGGCAGCAGTGGCGCAAACCTGGTCAGAAAAACGGGCATGTCCTAATTTCTTAGCACAAAACACATTGACTTGTCAGACTTTTCCAGGATGTTAAATTATTATTATTATTATTATTATTATTATTATTATTATTATTATTATTATTCAGTGATGGGTAATTGCCTTTTTTATCTAATTAACCCCTTAACCGTGTATTTAACTGTAACTCAATGTAAAATGGACGAATATATCTGGGATCCCCAGTTAAGGGGTAAATTAGATTTAGAATTTGTTGAAATTTTACAATTAGAATTAGAATTAGAATTAGCAAAATTACACAACTAATTAATTAGAATTAGAATTAGAATTAGATACCTTCTAATTTAATTAGAATTAGCAATTAGAAGTGCAGTACTAAAAATTGCGATGCATTTTACGACAAAAATTAATTTCATCCTCCGTAATCTAGATTATATCAGAATTGAATTTTGCAAGTAAAAGTGACTCAAACAAAGTATCATCTAATCGATTTCTAATATCATTAAGAATAAATCCAGGTTCCTCCTCCCTCCAAGACTGCCAAGTTTGGAGAGAGATCATTTACACGCGGCAACCCTATCTTGTGGAACTCTCTTCCTGATCACGTCACCACGGTTAATACTCCTGAACACTTCATCAAGAGCTTAAAAACGCATCTGTTTGGGTTGGGGTATAGTTGAGATGTTAAAGCGCTTTTGTTGTGGGCCTCAGCCTTGTTACAGCGCTATAGAAATCGTCCAAGAATGAATGAATGAATGAAATCCAGCTGCACTAAATGATCTTTCAATAGCAGCAGACGTGGCCAGTACAATATGATGCTGCAAATGCAGCTGGTATAAACAGAGAAAGTTCAATTTATGGTCCTCCCAAAAAGAAATACAGTTAGTGTTCACATTGGTTGGAGTATCTAAGTAACTTTGGAGCTCTTCAGTTTCTGTTGATTTCAGTAAAGTTTCTTCCATATATCGAAGTAGATCGTTGTGGGACTTAATTTGAGGTGTGACTGATTTGTCATTGTCCATAGCTGGTGTAAAAGGTGTATTGCTTATCTGCTTTGAGACTGAATTTAGTCTACTTGAAGTTTAATTTGTCCTTGAACAAAACATCCTTCCCCAGAACTCTCTATCCACTTGAGTTTGGATCGTGGGTCCAAAGCACTTGACACAAGCAAGTGTGCTAATTAGGCAACTAATTGTTATTTTCAATTACAATTAGCAAGCTATTCATTAGAATTAGAATTAGAATTAGCAAAATTTTTGAAGTAATTGATTAGAATTAGAATTAGACAGATAGCTAATTCATTAGCTAATTAATTAGAATTAGAAATTCAATTACCCATCACTGTTATTATTACATGGTTGTTAACGCACAATAAATCATTCACTAAGTGAAAAATAAGTGCGCTGTGAGTCACGTGACCTAAACAGTGTAGGCCAAACTGCAGAGTACAGTTTTCAGTCGGCGTTTAAAAACAATCAACGAAACAGTTAGAAACAGTTAAGTCCGAAGTGACAGATTTCGGTAGACTGTTCCACACAGACGGAGCAGCGATTGCGAAGGAACGGTCGGTGAGAGAAAGGCGAGTGCGCCGCTTTATCAGTTTATTAGCACCAAGCGATCTCAGCAGTCGAGACTGTTCCTGCAATTGGATAACGTCTGCCAAGTATCCAAGGCTGTTGTGTTGTTATTGTCTTGAAGGTGACTAGCGCGATCTTGTACTGAATGCGATATCGTATTTGTAGCCTATGGAGACGAGCAAGGATCGGTGTGATCAGGGCCACCTTAACCATTAGGCAGTTTAGGCACTGCCTAGGGGCGAAACATTTGCAGGGGCGAAATAAAACGGGACGAAATTTTTTTTTAGAGCTGAGAACGTTTTTTTGCTTGTCAGATTGTTTTGGAGAGCTGACGTTTTTTGCTTATCAGATTTTTCCGTATGTGAATGGACGAAAATTAGCGGAAATAAAAATCTGCCTAGGGCGTCCAAATTTCTAAAGATGGCCCTGGGTGTGATGTGTTCTGTTCGGCTCACAAAAAGCTAATAATGACCCTTTTAGCTTGTCGGACTTTTCTTAGAACGTTAAGTATGCAAAAAGTACAAAGAACTAGTGATTACCTCTTTCAGCATTTTAAAGCAAAAAACACTCATCATGTCCACAGCATCGATGCCATGACCTCTTCAAAAGTACCCACGTCATGACATGAGGACATGGGTCGTGTTTGCGCCCATGACTGGTAGACATGGCCTTATTTACTGGTGCATTAGCCTTGCGTTGGCAACATTACCAATCGATGTAAAAATCAGGGCCGTAACTGGCCCTGGGGGCAGCAATGTGTCGGAGATCCTTTGTAAGTTTCATGAAAATGTGCATGCTGATGTTCGACGAGGGAACCCCACCTTCTTAACCTCTGATAGGGTCCTATGGGATAAGGGCTTTCGATTAACAAATTTATAATATTACAACTTGTAATTATTTTAAATGCATTATACCATGACATCTGACGTGTAATAGTAGTACCATACCACAACTGTTTACACATTAGCCCTTCTTTCGCTTAAAAAACAATAGGAAATGGCGGCCAATCATTGTTATATAGCTGTCGGCATCGTATCAGTTCCAACTTTCAGTTATTGAACTTAATTTACAGCTTTCGTTTTGCTTTCTTTGAGGCAGTCCTTAATTAAGCCATTCAGGTTTAATGATCGTCCAACCTTCGACTCTGTACTCCAAAATATATGACCTAAAAGTGTGTCCTGACCACAGGACGACCACAGATATAGTAGATAACAGATATTTTTACAATTACAAATTACCCAATTTGTATAGTTTAAAGCGAAATTGTATTTATTACGTTTCTTAGGTTATTTCCCAACATGCTAAAGGCATCAAATTAATAATGTTAAGGAGTCAAAAAAATAATAGAATAAAATAATGAAATTAAATGAATTAATCAAAATTTTAGAAAGAGAAGAATAGCCCATAAAATAAAATCTATTTATGCGGTTTTAATCAGATTAATAGATTTAATAGACTACAGTACACACATAATTATTGATATGACGTAATTAAGACGTTGCACTCAATTTAAAGGTTAAAATTGCATATTGAAGGTAAATATAAAACATCAGTGATTCGGTAAAAATCACGGCCCATAGAAGACATGAAGACATCGGTTGAATTAAGCAACGCCAAAATCATTTTAAGATTGTATTATTTCAGATTTTGTGACACAATTGATCTGGAGAATGCCTTAGGACCTATTCGCGCGGTTTATGCTTTGCCTAAGTTTTAAACAACCAATTCCAAACTTTTCGTTTATCTTATCAGAAATTTGTTGCCTGGAAAGATCCAATTTAATCTAATCTGATAGAAAAAATCAACATTTGAAAATTGGTCATTCCTTTTTGGCTTACACAGGCAAGAATAATTAACAAACGACAGCCTTTGCAGGATAACAAGAATCTTTCTTTGAAAGTAACTACGAATATCATTTGAGATGATCGAATCGCCCCCACGTTACACAGAAGTATTGTTTTCAATCGAGCGAAGATTAACACACGAACATTTCTGTGGTATGCAAAAAATTGAAATGAAAAAGTGAAAGATTCCCGTTGAAGCTCTATTGGTGATGTTTAATTGTCTGGATTTAAGAGAATTGGTGAGAGAGAAAAACGAACGCAGAACAACACTGAGCTGTCCTGGTCCCATGTACACACACACACGCACACGCACACACACACGCACACACGCACACACACACACACACACACATATATATATATATATATATATATATATATATATATATATAGTAGGCCCTACTTGTGGTGGGAAGTTAGCAAGGGCGAAAAGTTAACAGAGTGGTAACAACGTTGGACGATGGAGCAGAAGGTCGCGGCTTCGAGACCTGCAGGAGCCCTACGGTCGACTCAGCCTTCTTTCGCCAGATGGCGATGGCAACTGAGTAGCGGATTAATCCGCGAAGTAAACAGGCGCGTTGCACGAAAACACTGGTCCCGTATCATGTAACTTGCACCAGTCGCCTGGCTGGAGGCCTTGGAAACGGAGACCAGCGCCGTCCTATGAGACTTGAGGGCTTCAAAATAGTGGAGATCACCAATTATATGTTATAGGCGAGTTCTGATGGGTAAGGAACTGGAGGAGTGCTCTCGGATGGGATCGAAATTCTTTAGCCGGAGCAATTTGCAAAACTGCTAAATAAATTTTCCGTTTTCCAATTTCAGCTCAGTTCCCATAAAGTTATTTCATAGTTTCTTTAAAAATGCCACGGCTAGTCATGCTTAAAAATAGGGGGTGGACTCCCAAGCCCCTTTTGCGATTATTCTAGTGACCAGTACAGTATTTGACGAACTATGGATTCATATTGTCTGTAGCAGATAATCTGTTCTGATTCAAACGCTGTTGATAAACTACTTGAAAGTTTTCGATATTATTTTCAACGTTAAGTTCAATGAACATGTTCCGACGTCTGTCTCACATCGAAATCGTCTCTTTTTAGTGCAAGAGTTGTAGACAAATGGAACAGTCTGAACGAAGAAGCAGCAGCAGTTGAAACAATATAACGGTTTCAACAGTTATCTGGGAAAACCAGGTAATTGAATATAGAGTTTTTATAGTGGTTTCCACGCCGGATTACTTAGCCTCCTTAAACACATTAAATTACATCGTTAACATTATATCATCAAGCTTGAAAAAAATAGCGGCGACATAAGGCATATGGGAGCTCCATATAGGCTATGCAGTAAGCGAAGACACTCATATGGCGACAAACAAACCAGCCGGAAGACATGTAAATAAAACGCTCGAAATATGCGTTACGGACAGCAAAATGCGGAATGTTTCATTGCTGAATGTGACGCAATGCGTAGAAATTCTATTCTATTCGTCTCATTATCGCCAAAGTATTCTACGTCAAATAGAGTGGACAATAGACGAAATGATCATTATTATCAACTGGCGTTTCACATTGTATCGACGTTCATCGAGATCTCGTTGATTTCGTTGTCCGGGAAGGAGCCTCTTTGAAACGTCGAGTTCTCATAGTAGCGTTGGGCGACATAGGCCTTTTCGTTAGCTTCTAGTGTCTTCTCTTTGCTGCGTCTGCAATTTAAGCATGATTTTATTTTGAAGGAAATTCATCCCAACAAGACTTGTCTTTTGATGCAACAAATTTAAGCAGGCCACTCGTTTCACGTAGAGATGTCTATGGGTCCATTTTTTTAAAACCCAACCCATCCCAACCCATGCTGATAATAGATTTACTTGACCCAACCAAACCCACGGTAATACATTACAGTTTCTTAACCATGTCTTATTTTCTGACCCAACCCAACCCACCATTAATATGGAAAAGTCTGACCCAACCCAATCCAACCCAACCCATGGGTTAACCCAACCCATGGACATCTCTGGTTTCACGTCGCTTCAACTGCCGGTAATGACACACGGTGACACAGACAGGTTCAACTGTAGCCGCCATAAAATCATGATCGAGAAACGAGAAGAGTCAGACAGACAGATAAACAGACACAGAGAGACACAGAGAAACAGAGATACAGAGATAGAATAGAAACGAGAATATATACAATTATACATTATATAGAGTCTCGTTTCTATTCTATCTCGCTGTGTCTCTGTATATATACACACATATATATGTATCGCTATATCTCTGTATATATATATATATGTGTGTGTATATATATATACAGAGATACATATATGTCTATATATACACAGAGATACAGCGAGATAGAATAGAAACGAGAATATATACATAGAGATAGAGAACGGAGAGGGAGGGATAAGAAATTGAAGGAAGGCGAGAGAGAGAGAGAGATGAAGGAGTAGGGAGAAAGAGGAAGAAGGAGGAGAGGAAGAGGAAGAGAGAAGGAGAGACAGGGGACGCAAATAAAGCATAGATGTAATAAACGTTCTTACGTGTTTTATTTTTCCCTCGTTTTTA
Source organism: Metaphire vulgaris (assembly GCA_018105865.1). Classification (NCBI taxonomy): domain Eukaryota; kingdom Metazoa; phylum Annelida; class Clitellata; order Crassiclitellata; family Megascolecidae; genus Metaphire; species Metaphire vulgaris. The sequence goes on from CM030865.1 coordinate 6,314,632, forward strand.
CGTGTTTATTTTTGCCAACGTTTTTTATTTTAAAAAGTTGGTAAAATAAAAACACCGATTTTCTAAAACCAGCTACAACGAGCTAATTAATTAGCTTTCTGCTGCTTAGCTATAGAGTATATTCGATTGCTATAATTATTAGTAGGTCATGCGGTATTATTGCTGTTTATTTCATTTCGCAATCGTTTTGATCAAGTGTGACTTGATTGTTTATTCCCCGTGATTGGGTAAGGCACATTTCGTAATCACGCTCAGATAAACGTCGATAAAGTTTTTTATTCAACGATTTTAATCGGGTTTTCAACGTTTCTTACATCTATGAAATAAATAAAATGAAAGAAACGAGAAAAGGTTTTATTACTAGAGAGAGATTTGAAACTATTACATATTATCAGGCGCATGTTTTACGTTAGCATTTTATATTTCGTTCAATTTACAATGAAACAGAATCTCAATTACCTTGCTCTGATTACCAAGAAGACGATTACGATGATTGCAATTGCGATCAGAGGAATTCCGAGTCCTACGACGACTCCTGTTAATTATTAAGACAAAGAAAGTTAAAAAAGAAATTTAACGACATTCGATCGACGGACAAACAAAGCTGCTATAGGTCCATTGGTTCGTTTTAAAATCACGAAGAAACAAAAGCAGCGCATTACGATGGACGGACTGCTGGGCTATTCAGTTTCTAAAGAAATCTCACAAAGAAAACTGAACATCCATTGATTGAATCAGTGACGTAGCGTGACTTTTGGGGGCCCAGAGGCATCCTTGATATGAGGGGCCCCTATAGGATATGGGGGGGCCCTATAGGCTAGCATAGATTACACCGTTCTAAAATGAGGCATATTCCCTAATTCAATAATTACTCACTTTGTTGCATTAATATTGAAATAGTAGTCAAATGTAAAAATAAATCATGGTTTAGTAAGTTGCAACCACTCTTCGGGGGCCCCCTTCTTCCGGGGCCCGAGGGCTTTCTGCAAATTGCCCCCTCGCCCCACCCACGTTACGCCACTGGATTTAATGATCAAATGGAGAGTTATTTACAAAGGCTTCCACACAGGCTAACATAGCCTCCTAAAGCACTTAAAATCACGTTATTATTATTATTATTATTATTATTATTATTATTATTATTATTATTATTATTTATTGGGCTAGGATGTTGATCAAACATATACATTGCGGTGCGCGGTAGAGCAGTGGTTAGCGCACTGGTCTACCAATTGAGGTCCGTGGTTCAACTCCTGGCCGCGACAGAAACTTTTCGGTTGTTTCTGTCTCAAGCGCCCCCAGTCAACTCAGCTGTGAATGAGTACATCGGGTTTTAACTCGGTGGAAGGAAAGGCGGCGAGGAAAGGCTGGCAATACGCCCTCATTCAGCCCTTGCCATGTAAAACTGAAGGCGTTGACACCGGTTCACCGACGGGCCCACGTTGGCCCATTTACTTTTTTAAAGCTAGGATGTTGATCAACACGAAGACGTCTTTCGAGTCTCTGAACGCGGGCTCACGAGATTCGAGGCGGCTCTATGTTTGGCTGACGGTCTAAAGGGATAACGACGCCTATAATAATTATTGTTTTCATGGACATCTTGATAGGCAAAATTCAGAAAATGTGAAATAAACGGGTTTGAACGTAAATCGTTGTTTGATAGGCAAACAGTTTATTATTTTAAAGTGATTTTTAATGTGGTCGTTCTTGGAGCTTTGGTAATTAATGGCTCGAGTAATGGAGATTTTTAAAACCCTATGAAGCTTTTACCTTTTAGACTTCATTATACTGGTGTATAAAAAGTTACAATAGTCAATTCGTATAAAAGTTACAACAGTCAAATCGGCTGACAGTAGGAGCAGAGGCGTATAGCGTGCACCTTTGCCGCCCATGGCCCACGATCATGTCCACCGCCCCCAGGAACAAAAGAGAGATAGTGATGGCGCACGCCCCTTTAAAAAATCCTCACAACAAATCGGCATAAAATTTGCCGCCCCGAGCCGTGTGCCGCCCATGGCTAAAGCCAATAATAGCCATTGGCACGCTGCGCCTCTGAGCAGGAGCATACAATATACGCGGGAAGAATCCTCCAGAAAAGCCATGACATTTTACGGCTAACAAAGAGCAAAAACGACAACCAAAATGTCTAGAAATTTCATAAACTTTTCCCTAGATTTTCTTATAAGTACTCTTCCCTGTAGCGGTAAACCTTAAATTATGTTTTATCTAAAGTTATTTCTTATCTCTTCGGTGATATTCAGGTACATTTTGATGATCATCCATTTATTTTTAGAGCGCTTTTCAAGTGTAACTTCAAATCAACCGACGTCAAAACTCAGCGTTAATTCTACGTGAATTCTGCGGTTTTTTGCCAAAAATTATAGGAGCTACGAGGAAATAAATTGTAATACCACGAGAATCATTCTCCAGAGAAACACAGTCTAAGATCAACGCACAAAAGCACGTGATTCGTAATTAATAGACATAGAGAGCCTACCGTTGATATTATAAAACATAAACCGGATTATTGTTTCATAAATTAATCATGCCGGTTTAATGCGGAGACTTTCTCGGGGAAAATGCGGGGCTCAAATGTCAAAAATGCGGAGAAAATGCGAATATATTCCATTTATGCTCCTACTTCATCTCGCATATGTGCGGAAATGACAATTTAGTGCGGCCATAATATATGCGAAAATTGTAGCGCTTTTCGATAAAAAAAGACTGACGAACATAAAGGTCATCTAAACAAGCGCGGATCGTAATTAAGCGTTGTATGTCTATGTCTATATATGATGTAAATAGCAAAAAGTGCTATATATGCGACGGAAATAACGAAAAACGCAGATAAATTTGCCGCGTGTATATGCGAAAAACGCATATGTGGAAAAATGAAAGAAAATGTGCCGCATTAAAATAAATTCTATATATGCGATCGCATTAAACCGGCATGACTACTAATAAATGCTACATTTATTGTAGCACGATTTAGCTTTTTGTACATCCACGCACAGCATTCGCTTCATAGGAATTAAAACAGAAATGATATTTTTGCATTTTATCTAGTCGAATTTCAAGCGATTTCTAAATTTTCCCATAGTGGTAGCTCTGGTAACCAGTGAAACAGTAGCAGTGGCGTATTAACCATTAGACAGACTACAGTAAGTAAATGCTTAGGGGCGAAAGCTAAGGGAGCACCACAAAGCGAAAATAAAATGCAGACAATGCCTTTTAGGTAAAGACAGTACTTGTAACTTCAATACATAAAACTTGCGATGTATTAAAATAGATGTTGTATTGCATTTTGTAGAACGTCATGTATCCCAAACTAGGCCATGTTGGCTTAGTTTGTACAGTACATTGTGTTATCATATAAATAAATATTTGTACTTCTGCAACCTGCATTGTATATCAGGTGACACAGGTCAACAGCTAAAAAGAACTGGGTCAGCGTGGAAAGGAGAGGGTACCATGGTTTGTCAGTGTCTAGGGTACCGTGAACCTTCATTCACCTCTGAATAGTAGTGAGCAATAACCACGATAAATAGACAACGAAATTACACACAGCACTAGTGTCCTGCGATGTACCTTCTTGTGTGAATATCTTAGCTTAGACAGCATAGAGCCGCAAATATCTTGCTGCTCATAGAATTTAACTATTACCAGAAACCGTCTATGGTATCTGAAAGAGAAGCTAGTTTCCACCATTTTACAATACATAAATTGTGTTTCAATGTAGACATCTCGACAATGGGACAACCAATACAACACTAAAATATAAAATGGTGGAAAACGTGCTTCGACATTTCGCCGTCTTAATTAACCATAGATAAGTTCGACCCACTGAGTATAAATATCTATGATGCTGCTAGCAATAGCTTGAATACACGACACGCTTCTTACCGATTATGACGCCCTTGTAGTCTCTGCGCGGTTCGATGCCGACCTTGGAAGCATCCACCGTTTCAGTTGCATTTGACTCATCCGTTACGGTTCCAGGGTTTTCTGCGTTTGATAACCGCTTCGGCGTTGTCTTCCTTGCACCGATGGGTGTCGGCAGTCCAAAAACCGTCGTGTCGCTGGTGCTGGGTGTCGGGGTTCCACGCAGCGTCTGAGTTGTCCGGATCATCGTTGTCTTCACGGCCGTCGTTTCGACTGTGCTTGGCAAAAATCGCGTCGCTGTTGTTCGTAGTGTTGTAATGGCTGCCTGAGTCGTTGCCGATCTATCTGGCGTTTTTCTTATGGAGACGGTTGGCGTTGTTCTGACTGAAAAGCATATCCTTAGAATTATCGCTAGACAGTTGCAGGTCTGAACGGATCAACAATTGGCCAGAAATGCAAATAAATGGCAGTCGCGTGGTCTTTAATATAATAATAATAATAATAATAATAATAATAATAATAAAAATAATAATAATAATAATAATAATAATAATAATAATAATATAACAAGGTTTAAAGTGGTTCAGTAGGGACTGCCCTGTGTGAGAACCACTGTAAGCAGACAATTATTCTTACAGCGTTTATGTTCGTTGCATTAAATAAGGATCTTGCTTCTTTGCGTTGAACCTCCGCATGCTGTACTTTCGATGTCATTTGAGAGAGAAAAGAGGCCAAAATTTGAATTCGAGAATCGAGTTTTACTAGATTTTTGAAAGAATAAAAGGCGAACAGCAGGCTAATTTCAATTCTTACATCATAATACAACATAACTCATTTCATTATAATACATCAAATTAGTGCAGACAGAATTGTGATCGGTAATAGTAATTATACATATTGAATCATAATAATGATACCACCTAGAGCATTATAATTATGTAGCATACTAACAATATTCCGGAATACTTGACATTAGTATTATAAGCAATAAAACAGGGTATTCAACTGACGGCCCTCGGGTCAGATCCGACCCGCCAGGGGCTGTGAAATGTTTCGCGAAGATACTGAAGCGACCAGTAATTTTTTTCTCTTTCATGTCAAATATATAAAATTGTCTTGCTTTCAACTTAGGGGCCTACCTGTTTTCTATTACTTATGAACCGAATTTTTGTTAACTAAAAAACTTTTGCACCTGCCATAAAATAGTTGGTCCTTTATGAGATTTAGTTGAATACCTCTGTAGTAGAACATTAATCGAATGAACTTGGTTAGGCAAAATTGAAACGAGGTTACACTTTTTGAAATAGCAACAGTGCGAACTAATTAGCACAGACGATATAATAACGAAAAATGCCATATAAGAACTGAAAATGATACCAAAACGTAACGCTAAAAGATATCCTAGTGATTGTAGTTAATAAGTTTTTAGACTAAAATGACAAAATAAAACTTTAGTAAATCAAAAAGATTTAATATTTAGTTTAAAATGTTATATTGGTCATTAAGATAATGTTTAACCAATTATTGAATTTGATTAAATTGGCTATTTTTTATAAAAGAGGCAAATAGGTTGTTCCAGATACGTGGTCAAAACAATTTTAAATGAAATAATTGAAATAATAAAATAAATGTTGTATTCGTGGGCATAGGGCATAGAATATTCGCATGAGCTGCGTCCAGGGTATTTAGTTAGGCCACAACGTCTCCAAGCAAATCATGAATACAGTGTTACCACTTCAAAGTTTGTAATTTTTATGTAGAAATTCTGCTCGTCAAGACATTATAACTACAGTATGTCAGTCTACGAGTGTACATGTTTAAGAAAAAAAATTGTTTAGAACCGCATTCTATTTTTTCATGACATCTGCTGCACAAAACATATCTCTAGTGAAACTTTCTTTAGTGACGAATAACTGTCATGTAAAAACACATTTCAGTTTCATTTCAGTTTCTAGCTTTATTGACGCGCAAAGAACATCTAAGTTCGAAGCCATCGCTATTTCAGTTGCCTTCAAATGGCTAGCTGCCGTGGCCGGACAAAATGTCCGCGGACAAAATGTCACGGACAAAATGTCATGGGGACAAAATGTCACGGTTTAGGGTTGGGGTTAGAGTTAGGGCTACATTTTGTCCGTGACATTTTGTCCGCTGACATTTTGTCCCCATAACATTTTGTCCGCGGATATTTTGTCCTAGCACCCTTGCTGCAAATTTACTGGTTTTCCTCACCATTAGCGAAGCAGGAGTACGAAATGGCAACGAAGTTTGCGTTAAATAGATCATCTTGGCAGGCGTCGTCGTAAGAGGAGGTAAAGGGACATTTTGCCCTCAGGTAGCACTGAGCGCTTCCATTACACGCCCCAATGTCTTTGTAGTAAGCGGTATCGAGGAACTCGATGGCGAAATTCGCCATCGAGGACGAGTCGGGAGGGTGTGCGTCGTCGGCGTTCCTGACGGGACAGAAGGGATTGCTCTTGAATGACGCACTCTGGATGGAGATGACAGCTCCCGGCTGACACCAGGTGACGTTTGGGAACCACTGACCAGCGCATCTTCCAATAATCCGCTTCGCTGATAAAATAGATGAAATAAAACACAGGCATTTTCACATTCAAAGAGCATTATGCACGTAACGGACAGCGGCGGTTCCACGTGGGGGATGAGTGTGGATGCATCCCACCACCGGATTTCTCTTTTTGCTTGTCAAACCTATTTTTGGGTAAAGGTCTAGTAAAACTGTATACGGGGGAAAACTGCGGATGACCTTTTTTGCTTGTCAACTTATTTTTCGGTAAAAGTGTAGTAAAATTAGGGGGAAAATTCCTTTTTGCCAGCCTTTTTCGGCAAAGTTTATTGGTTTCCCTTCTCTTTTCATTTCTCTTTTCATCTCCTTCCCATTAACTTCCTATGAAATAATTTCATCCCCTCACCAAGAAATCCTGGAACCGCCACTGGTCATGGAATACATTTTACTGTAAACGAGTGAATTAAAATTTAATAATATAGTAGAACTTCGTTAAAACGGACTCGGTTTTAACGTATATTCGGTTATAAAGTAACGCAGTGTAAGTCCCGGGTTATGTGCTACCGTATTGGATGGTATTGGATGTAACGTACCTCGGATATAACGTACAGTATGCAAATCTACAAACCCATTAAGTGCGCTATATCAAAGTTCTACTGAAGATAAGCTGCTGTAAAGTGTTAAAATGTGTAGTCAAATTGATTATCAATTGCAAAACAGTAGTGACAATTACAGTATAAAAGGTCTCTAGAACTTATCTCACGCGGCACGCCATGACGCAATAGCTAAAAATATACCAGAATCTCTTCACAAACACACACCCAAGGACGAGCATTTCCTATAACACAATCATCGCACCAGTAGATGCCTTGCAGTCTGTAAAGCGATTGACTCATAGAGTTAGGGTTGCCAACCGTCCTTTATTTCAAAGGACAGTCCTTTAATGCACCTCTGAGTACTTTCCTTTATTGCTTTAATAAAGGACCATGGTTTGTCCTTTATTTCAAAAATCAAGTCATGAAACCACACATTTCAATTGAAATTTGCAAAAGCAGAAGGTCGACTTAGCGGTCGAACCCCATTTCAGAAGGGAGATGAGTTTTTTTGCTTGTCACCCGAATTCAGAAGGGAGACGACCCTTTTTTGGCTTGTCACCACACTTCAGAAGGAAGTTAACCCCTTTTGGCGACACCAAGCTTTTTCCGCACCGGGTGTCCTTTATTGAAATTTGTCAAAGTTGGCAACCCTACATAGAGTGCATGGGTTTCTTTCAGTATCATTTATAATGCAATTAAGATTTCTACAGCCATGCTTCCTGAATACTGGTACCACATCGATACATCCGACAAGAATACGACTGAAGCGACTTGTGTCTTTCCGCAGGACGAACCAGATGGCCATGGGTTCGGTTAACCCATGGGTTGGGTTGGGTTTGGTCAGAAAATAAGTGATGGTTTATGTATTACGGCGGGTTGGGTTGGGTCAAGTAACCCTATTGCGGGCATGGGTTGGGTTGGAGATTTGATGGGTTGGTTGGGTTGGGTTCTAAAAGATGGCCCAAACGTGGGGGGATCTGCAATCGTATCGAAGGATCGCTAACAGTAAAGAGCGGGACTTTCCGGTGCACTGAGTTTCATTAAGTAAAGTCCCCATTTTGTCCTTATCAGTCAATGGCGATTTTCTCTGGACCAGATATGGCAATGGGTCAATGGGTCAAATGGTTCTCTGGGACGACCAACATCTGTCAACCTTCATCCTCCTCCTCTTCCTCGTCCTCCCTGCTACCTCAATCAGTGCAGCCTAAGGACTGAAAGCATAAATGAATAAATTGTTCACCTCCAAAGCAGCACGCTTTGAGTCGCAGATGACTCAACACCGCATACCTGGAGGACAGTAGAGTCAAACGCAAAGTAGCAATTTTTAAAAAACGGAAATTCAACGGAACAATGGTGACGTGCATCGACTTCAGAACCGTTACGACATGCACAGGAGGCACAAAGTGGTGAACTACAATCGAAGACGAAGAGTGATGCGGTAGAAGAAATGACCGTCGAATTTCAAGTACGCCTAACTCAGTTCATCCCAAGGCATTTGCCTCTATGAAATCGGACATTAGAGCAACGTACGCGACGCGCGACTTTAAGAGTGCATGGGCGGTGCATGGGCGGTGCATGGGCGGTGCATGGGCGGTGCATGGGCGGTGCATGGGCGGTGCATGGGCGGTGCATGGGCGGTGCATGGGCGGTGCATGGGCGGTGCATGGGCGGTGCATGGGCGGTGCATGGGCGGTGCATGGGCGGTGCATGGGCGGTGCATGGGCGGTGCATGGGCGGTGCATGGGCGGTGCATGGGCGGTGCATGGGCGGTGCATGGGCGGTGCATGGGCGGTGCATGGGCGGTGCATGGGCGGTGCATGGGCGGTGCATGGGCGGTGCATGGGCGGTGCATGGGCGGTGCATGGGCGGTGCATGGGCGGTGCATGGGCGGTGCATGGGCGGTGCATGGGCGGTGCATGGGCGGTGCATGGGCGGTGCATGGGCGGTGCATGGGCGGTGCATGGGCGGTGCATGGGCGGTGCATGGGCGGTGCATGGGCGGTGCATGGGCGGTGCATGGGCGGTGCATGGGCGGTGCATGGGCGGTGCATGGGCGGTGCATGGGCGGTGCATGGGCGGTGCATGGGCGGTGCATGGGCGGTGCATGGGCGGTGCATGGGCGGTGCATGGGCGGTGCATGGGCGGTGCATGGGCGGTGCATGGGCGGTGCATGGGCGGTGCATGGGCGGTGCATGGGCGGTGCATGGGCGTTTCCAAAAGATGCCACATTTTATTTACATTGTAAATAAAATGTGACATCTCTTGAAAAAAATTCTGCTGACGCCCATGCGCCGCCCATTCTCTATAAACGTGGGGGGATCTGCAATCGTATCGAAGGATCGCTAACAGTAAAGAGCGGGACTTTCCGGTGCACTGAGTTTCATTAAGTAAAGTCCCCATTTTGTTCTTATCAGTCAATGGCGATTTTCCTCGAATTCAACAAACAACAGACAGAACAGAATGAAAGGCAATACTGTAGGAGGATGTCTTTGCATTGAACACAGACCTCTGACCTGACTAAGAAACCCCTTTTCCAGAACGATAAGCAAGCAATAAATAGAAATAATGATGAGACAAAACTAGTAACTCTGGAGCCACACGCACACACACATAAACGCACACACATACACGCACGCACGCACGCGCGCGCGCGCACACACACACACACACGCAAGCAAGCAGACACGTCCAAACACAGACGAAACTAGTGCTGTTTTCTTAGACTCTGCATAAATCAGATCGCAGCAGAACAGAGAGACTCAAGCGACGTGATACCAACTCTCAGTGACTCCGTTTGTCTTGTTGAGTCGATACTGAACGACGTTCTGAGTGGAGTAGACATTCTCCGGACTCAGCTCCGATGAGTCGATGTGCATCCAACACGGAGGCTGCGTGTTCGAGTCGAAGTCCACTGCGACGCAATCGCTTCTGTAGCGACAGAACGTGAAGCAATCGTATTCCGTCCAGTAGTTGACCTGTATTCCGTAACCAGCGCTGGTGTTCGACAGCATGATCCAGTCAACGACGTTGTCTACAAAGACCAAGATATATGACTGTACGTTAAGTCCCGCAATAAAACACGCGTATTTTACGTATTTTATATCCTCAGCTGAATTATGCGTATTAGGGGCCTATACTAAAAAATACGTTGGACATACTTCTATGGTTCTCCATAGAGTCAGACCGAATCTGCAGTTTACAGTTACGGCCATAACAGTCCTGCATTCGACCGTAGTCGAAGCTAAGCCGTAACTTTCTGTACTAGGTTCGATCATAGTCGTAACAGAAGCCGTCGTTTTACATTGGAAATGCAAAAAGCATAAATGCTTATTATAAAATATATGTAAAAGTTACTTTGTTACTAGATAAGGTACTTCATATAAATTTCAATAACTAGAGCCAAAAAGGCGAATGCTGTATGCTAAAAATAATAGTTTTTCAGCATTTTCTCCTCAAAATTGGCACGTTTATTAGAAAATACCTGTCGTGCCGAACTAAACAACTGTTCGGCGGCAACACTGTTGGTTGGCTGCAGGTTAAAGATGTGGAAACTGGCAATTATGCCAGGAAGCATAAATGTTGGTTCCAGATCGTGGCAAGCGTGGCTGATCAAGATAAGCATGCAGCTGACAACTGCAACTAAAATCTTATGCTATCTTTCAGCATGGTTATTAGATCTCAGCAAAAGAGAAGTTCTATTGATCCAATAACAGTTGTTCCTATCACAAAGCATTAAAGTCACGCCGTCTTTGATAGATAAGACCAGAGGGACAAAATAATGCAAAGTATTGGAATAGAAAGTGATGAATGAATGTCATTTTATTCAATACTGTTGAACCTTCAGCTGTAAACCTATCTTATCTCCTTCCTTATTGCCTCAGTAAAATTTATGATCTACGCGAACTTGCAAAGCATAAGCTACAGTGGCACTATTGTTCCTTATTCGTTACTTAGTCTTTCAAAGTTCAAAACTTCGAAGCAGAATTCTAGAGAGTATACGCACACATTGTAATCAAGAGAAATTATTTGATAACAACGAATAACTTTTACAGTCATCAATTATATGACGCTGAAAGTTACGGTTTATGGTTGTAACTCATACTTAGTTACTGCACTAGTCGATTGCTGAGTCACTATGCCGAATATTATATATGAACGTGACTACGGCCGTAGCCGAACATGGCCGAATCTGTCAGACTCGTTAGATTCGGTGCCGAAGCCAAAACTAAAGTTCGGTCTCTCTGGTTCTCTATTATATTATCTGCACACCTCATGTTGCAATGTCAACCATACTGTGTGCAGTTATACTGATTCATTGCACAGATTTTGACAACCTCTGAGTCAAGAGACTCAAAATGCCTGAAATTTGGTGCACTTCTGTGGCATTGCATTGTATGGCGAATGAAGTCAGTTAAATGTACATTTATACCGCGTTAGTTAAGTCGCTCTTTAAAATTATAGCCTGCAGTGGCGCCACCTAGAGAAAATGTGGGCTTACTTCGTCAAAAAGATGACAATTTACCCTTCATTCTTAAAATGACAGTTCATAAAGAGTGACGCTGAGAGCAGCGAAAATTTCCCAGACTTGGTTCTATTTGACCAGAAATTCTGGTTTGGCTTTGGTCTTGGTCTTGAGTGTGTCTTTAGACTTGATCTTTGACCTCTGTTCTCTTCCTACAATAGCGTTCTATCTATCTATCTATCTACATTGAGGGCGTGGTAGAGAAGCGGTCGAATTCTCGGCACGCAACCACTAACTGAGGGTAGAGGTTTTGAATCCGACCCTAGCCAATGCGTAGCAGCCTTGGGGAAGTTGTTTACCTCTGACTTGCTCTCAGTGGCGGCTCCAGGATTTGGCAAGTCGGGGGCCGTTGAGGTGGTAACTTCTAAGCATGGGGGCCAATCATTTGTTGGTAGGTATGCAGTAGTAGGGCATAAGTATAGGGTCCCAACAGGAGTGCCACTGGGCCAGGCATTCAATAGAGGACACGGGCTCCCAACCCCCATGCGAAGCCGCCACTGCTTGCTCCGCACTTACGATTCCTTACTTTGGGAATGACTTAATGTGCGTCAACAACCATGTAGTAATGAAATAATAATAATAATAATAATAATAATAATAATAATAATAATAATAATAATAATAATAATAATAATAATAATAATAATAATAATAATAATAATAATAGGGGCCGGATTAAGGTCCGAGTGGGCCTGTGGCTGAGAAAGAAAGGCTGTCGCCTAAACTGAAAATCTCTGACAAGCAAAAAAAGGTTATCTCGAAAATCGGTGGGCCTATTTTCATGATGGGCCGGGGGTCTACAGCCCCCTCAGCCCCGCCTCAATATGGCCCTGATAATAATAATAATAATAATAATAATAATAATAATAATAATAATAATAATAATAAATTATAATCAGATATATTAGATTCAATGTACTGAAGTCAAATCTTGCAGACGCATTTTATAGCGCAGTATATTCTTTACCTTCGTCCGGTTGGTCGGAACAGTTTCGTTGGATACGATATTGCGCTTTGTCCGGATAGAAGGTTTGATTTTGGAAATTATCGCCGGTCAGGTCATTGGGGTTGCTATGCAGCCAACAGCTCGGCGTCATTCCGTCAGTCTGATAGAAGTCAATGGCCAGACATGATACTCGACGCTCACAGGCAATCAGGCAGTCCTGCAATTTGATAATCGACCGAAGAAAGTCACCGTAGAATGAGTAGACTCCGTTAAGTAGAGTCCACGTCGGCAGACACACTGGACGACAAAACAATAGACACAGGACACAATAATCAAACTGATCGCACTGCCTCTAACAGAGACAACCCTTACCACATGTCATGTACAGTAGAACTTCCTTATAACGGACTCGGTTATAGCGTTTACTCGGTTATAACGTACCGTAATGAACGATTCCGTGTGATACGCAACCGTATTGGTACTATTGGATGGTATTGGATATAACGTTTCCGGTTGGTGCCGGTTAATGGCGGCGGCCAGCATGCTTCTGTGCATGCCTCGGAAAAGCGTCGTTCTCGGCAATTCGACGATATTTTGCGCTCGTTTCAGCGCAAAATGTGCGAGTAGTGACCTTCTAGTCATTTTCAGGAGGTCCTCAGCGCTTTTCTTGGGTGGATTCGGACGTTTTTAGTCGCCGCATGATTCGTCGCGTGTCTGGTCCGCCATTTTGTTCTGCGATTTTTCTATCAGCGCGGCTTGGCAGAACTGCAGACTAGATACCCGTGCGGGAATGCTGCCACTTCCGTCCTAATCGTAGCCGGGAATTCCATCCTAAGTCGGATTTACCTAGTTCGGCGACGGTCTACTCGCGGGAGTCCGCATCTCAGAAATTCGCCGTGTGGCCTTGCCTCGCGGACAGTTCCCACAACACCTGCGGAATTTTCAACATCGTTTCCCGTGTTTTGTTCCTTTGACATGTCGGTTCTACTGCGGAATGCCGCTTTCTACGGGATTCGCCACCGTGTGTGTTAGGGTGGCGCTTTCCTTCGTTCTCATCAGGGCGGACTTTACGCTGTATTTGTTATCCTACGTTCGCCATCGCATGCCAAATTATGTCAAAGCGCCTTTAACTTCGGCCTTCGTTGTGCGTACGGCGCTATAGAAATCGTCGAGGCAGATAAAGATAAAGATAACGTACCTTGCCACCTCGGATATAACGTACTAAAGTTTATAGACTCTCCAAGTACGTTAGAACGAAGTTCTACTGTACATCATATCCGGTTCAAAGTAAGCCATCGCACTTACTAGCTCTCACCATTGCCGGTGAAAATTTACAGGATACAATTATATAAATATCTTTCGAATTTGCTTTTAGCGAACCTATTTACAAAATTCATCAATAGTGAGTTGATATATGCCAGTGGGTTTATACATTGGGCATAGTGTACTGTACATGGCACACAAGTTAATGTCTGTAATAAACCATGAAACGATTGAAATCATGTCATCAGGCTAGAATGCTGTCAACACTGAGAAAAACTTGGCTTCAAGTTTATACGACCAGTATCTGTGTCAGAATTTATGTTCGAAGTGTCCGCCACTGACTTTTACACAAGCCCAAAGTCGACGTCGCCACTGTTGAATGGCCGCTATAATTACAACCCCGTCATTCAGATGTTCTTATTGGATAATTATTCGTTGTTTCAGTTCTTCAAGGTCAGCAAAACCAGGGGCGTAGCTAGGAATTTATTTTATTTGGGAGCATAATGTGATTTGGGGGTATAAATCTTTTGAAAAAATTTAAAATCTTAAAAAGCACAATAAAAATTTTAAGGAAAAGCACAATAAAAATTTTAAGGTAGTCTGATTTTGGGGGTATATATATATATATTTATTTACTGTATATATATGTATATGTATGTATGTGTGTGTGTTACAGTCAAAGTGTGAAATCAGGCAATGTTGACATTGACTGAAATTGTTAGGCATTGTTTAACAATGCCTGAAATTTGCTCAGATTTTCTACACTTGAATTCAGGCAGTTACTGCAAAATTATTATCGCTTTATTTGTTTCATTGCCATCGCACAGAGATGTCCAATTGTCCATGCATGGGTGGGTTAACCCATGGATTGGGTTGGGTTGGATTGGGTTGGGTTGGATTGGGTTGGGTTGGGCCAGACTTTTCCATATTAATGGTGGGTTGGGTTGGATTGGATCAGAGAAATAAGTCATGGTCTAAGAAACTGTGATGTAGGCCTATTACAGTGGGTTGGGTTGGATCAAGTAAACCTATTATCGGCATGGGTTGGGTTAGAAATTTGATGGTTTGGGTTGGATTGTGTTCCAAAAAATGGACCCATGGACATCTCTGTCATCGCAGCGTTTGTACAACTCACCTGTGGATCTGCTAAGATGTAAAATAGCGCAGCAAAACAAACTCGTAAGTAAGAATTTCATAATGAAATCAATACTCCACTATAGACCTATAGATCGGCTCCGCTGCAAAGTTTCTTTAGAGATTGATTCGCAAGATTCAAGTTACTGTACGGCGACCATTAGCTACTGTCCCAAACGCAAGTCGTACAACGGCACAATGCCACAGCTGAGAGGCCGGGGCCCAGAGGGTTGGTCGGCGGAGTGTGGCTGGGTGTTGCCTTTGACACAAAAATAAAGACACGGCAGGAATGAGTCATTTCGCTTCACTCCGTTGAGTCACGGCCCAGACAGCACAAAGCGATTCGTATGCCATGCCTTCAGCGCTGAGGGTGGTTGGGACATTTTTCCTAAGCAGATTATGAGATCCTTTAAAATCAATAGTCAATCCCTTGTCTCCGGCTACTGGTCAGATGCATGGACACTTCACTCCCATGATATCTATATGCCTTCACGATACCAAAGAGCAGCTATTATTATTATTATTATTATTAGTAGTAGTAGTAGTAGTAGTAGTAGTAGTAGTAGTAGTAGTAGTAGTAGTAGTAGTAGTAGTAGTAGTAGTAGTAGTCAGGGACGTAGCAACCATATGGACAGGGTGGTCAAATGCCAAGGGCCCCCGACCTGCAAAGGGCCCCCGACCCGAGTACAAAAAAGGTGGCTAACAACTTTTTCGCGATGTAGTTTCACATGAAAAGCTCGAGACGAGCAAAAAAAGGTCATCAGGCTTTTCGCCATGTAATTTAACGTGAAAAAATGGAGACAAGCAAAAATTAAAATAAAAATTCGTCAACACTTTTGCAAACTCCTCTGGGAAGGGCCTACTTCCCGTTTTTCGCCACTGGCCCCCGATCATGTTGCTACGCCACTGGTAGTAGTAGTAGTATCATCATCATCGTGATCTTTATTATTGCATGGTTGTTAACGCACAGTGTGAGGACAGGACGATTAATTATTATAATGGTGAAAAACTTGTCCAAGGTCGCTACGCAGTGCCTAGAGTCAAGTTCGAGTCAAATCCTACCGCGCCCCTTAGGTACGTGTATTACAATATAGCCCCAAACATTTCACTGGGAGAGAGAGAGAGAGAGAGGAGGTCTGTCTGAGGCCATATACCGGTTTTTAGTCTGTTTATAACAACCAATTCGACACTGTGTCTAGGTCGGTCTCGGTGGTCGTATCGTCTTCTTGACATAGCCTAACTCACTTTACGGGCGAGTGAGTCGAGATTGAGTCTAAAGCTCTGTTTTGAGGCATTTGACTTTGCTTGCCCATTTCAATAAAATCATTCAACCGTGTCGATGTTGCCTATACTTGCACGATCATTTAGAATTCCTTTGATCGGAATGAAAGCCTAGTCCTTAACTATGGACAAACAGTTGAGCTTAGTGAACAGGACATGTCTCAGTCTTTGCCTTAAGCCAGATTATTATGAAATGATTGCATTTCTAAAATAGCAAGTAAATTGACAAGTGGACTGCTACCGGGTCATAGCCTAGGGCAGTAGAGGTCCAGAAATCATTATACTTGAATCATGGGCATAGCGACGGGGGTATATCGGTATATAGACCCCCTCCCAAAATCAGTCTACCTTAAAGCTTTTCAAGTGATTTACATGTGACTATATGTCGTTTATATGGTTTATGTGGTTTATAGTTGAGATTTATACCCACCCAAAATATTTATACCCTCCCAAATCAAATTCCTGGCTACGCCTCTGACTTGAATCATTGGCGATTACTTGTAGGCCTACCTACACGTATGTGTCACAATGGAGCTCTACTGCAAAGGAAACTCGCATCAAAACTTATTTGTCAAACGTTTTTGCGCATAATATTTTAAAAAGCAAAGCAAAAATATTCGAATGAAAAATATTGGAAATAAAATCAGAAAACTGAAGTAATCCATCTTTACGATCCTGTGGCGTGTGCTAATAGCAGTCTGAGCAATAGCAGGAACTGCTAATAGGCATGGAAGCTGATGCTTTTCCTCATTCCTTCCATACACTCTACTTCGTCAATAAACAAGGTGTTGGACTTAATTTCAAGCTCCTCCTCCAACTCCACCCTCTTTCTGTCCAGACCAATCAGCGAGCACCTGGACGTGGCCAGTCTCTCCTGCAGTGTATCGATCGCCTGACCAATGATGATCGACTCTTCGATCAAACGGTACTGAGCCGGGTCCCTGGTCAGTTCGATCCCCGGTCGGAAGGAGCGATTCTCCAGGCGCGTGTGACAGAGCTTCAGCCCGGCCTCCTTGTCGGCGATGCCCTTCAGAAGACGGGTGATGTTGTCCTCCATCTCGGTGATCTCCTTCTTGACTCGGCGGAGGTGTTCCTCCAGTTTCTCCTTCGAGTCCCTCGTCTCCGCGATGCGCCGGTTGAAGGCGGTGTCGGTCGCTTCCTTCTGTCGCTTCATGTCGTTGGTGGTCGCCTGAAGCAGTCCGTCGATCACCGTCCTCATCGCCTTCGAGTTCTGCCTCTGTTTCTCCGCTTCCCAGATGTTGGTGTTGGTGAAGTCCATCCACTCCTCGCGGCTGGTGGAGTTCGGACAGACCCTCGTGACCCCGACCTTGAAGGAGTTGCCCTTCGAGAGGTCCGTCAGCTCCACGTTGTGATTATCGATGGCGATGCTCATAGACTTGTCCTTGATGTCCTTTTCGAGGTTATACTTGACCTTTCGGTTCAGTCTGAGCTGTTCGTCGGCCTGCTCTTTGGTCCTTTGCATGAGAATCATGACTCCCTGTATGACCTCCACTTCTTTTATCAGTTCTTTTTCGACATCGTCGTGAACCAGGTCGATGCCTCGACGCCGCTGCCTTGCAGCCAGACACTGCTGGGCGATGTGCAGGGGCTCGCTGCACGCCTCCAGCGACTTCTCGATCCGCGAACGAAATGCCACGAGACGCCCGATCTCGTCTTTGATCGTCTCCAGGTAATTCTCCGCCTCCGTTTCCCAGTATTTCATCTCGTCCACCCTCTGATGCAGCTTCTTCGAGACATCCTTCTGGACCTGCTTCGTGACCTTGTGCGTATCTTCGATGGCCCTGACTGACTCGTCTATTAGTCTCTCGGCGGCGATCCTTTCTCCTTCGGAAGTGGCGTACTTCAGTTGGTTCGAAATGATCCACTCCGAATGGGTGAACTTCGGCGGGGGCTGAGCAAGCTTCGACATTTCCGACAGAATTTTCACCCGAAAATCAAAGTTTATTTACTTCAATCCAAGTTCGTCTGTCTGTCGCAAAGTTTTCTCGACGGCTGATATGTAACACGTCCACGTATTTGCCAACGATTAATAATTTTCTGCTTTAAAAAGGAAATTCTGTCGCACACAGATAACGAATTGCGAAGCACAATATTATTATTCGTCAACGGATTCTGTGACGTCGTAAAATTCTGACGCTCGTCTCAATAGAAGGATTAATAAACATAGAAGCTCCGCTAAGAAAATCATTATTTTTAGTCGAGAGTTTGCATTTATTTATTTATTTAAAGACAACTTCTATAGCGCCGTGTACTAGGCTAAGGCCTACGACAAGGGCGCTGCACACACAGTCAACCATACCCTAAACTAAAAAGGTGCGTCTTTAGTTCTCTCAGGAACAGCCCGGCTGAGTTGGCCTCGGTCACTGCGGTCGGCAAGGCGTTCCAGAGCACTGGGTTCCCGCGTGAGAAGGACCTGTCTCCGAACTTGCGTTGGTAGAATTGACTGTGAGACGCCAATCTGATCAAATAATTGGGTCTGATCTAAGTCATCAGCTGCGCGCCCTTTGGGGTCTGATGCCATCTTCACAGTCAGTGGCGTGGCGCAGCCAGGATTTTCCGAAGAGGGGCTCGACCACCAATCATTCCCCGACTTCAAAATTCCTGACAAGCAAGGTCGTCACCTATTATTTTGCTTGGTTAAGTCAGTTGTAATATAGATTTATTAGCGCGCGGACAGCCTATACAAATATATTCATAATTTTTGCTTATATTCTTCTTTTTCTGCTACCTTAAACACGATTTTGACGCCCCTCTACCCACAGAATAATAATACGCACTAAAAAATGTTTGGGCGGCCAACCAAGGGGAGTTTAACTCTCCTGACTACGCCACTATTCGCAGTTCTGTTACAGTTTTGATGTTCAGAGCTATATGACATAGTTATTGCAGACTTTTTCCACACCAATAGTCAATGCTTTGATCAAAGTGCGATGATGAAATTATGTTGAGCCTAATTTTGCTGTAACAGTATAAAATTGTCTTATCTTTTTCTTCACCATATTATTATTATTATTATTATTATTATTATTATTATTATTATTATTATTATTATCATCATCATCATTATTATTTTTATTACTATTATTATTATTATTGAATTGACAACTTTTTGTGCGCCATATTAATAAGTGTCAGAAGCAAGGGCACTTTACAGAGTCTAGCAATAAGATATAAATAAATAAAATAACAGTAGATCTAATCATGTACAAACAAAAATTAATGTAAATTATGTAATACAATGTGTGGCAGAAGAGAATATGATTTTCACATCAGTTCAGAAATTTAAAAGCTATCGTGAGGTGTTCTTCCTGTTTATCTTATATCTCATTATTTTGTCGTCTTCCTTTGATATTCAAATTGCTGGGACCATTGTTAATCCAATCAATGTTTTAATATTGTCTTCATAGGAGTCCATAGGAATATTTTCTAAGGGCAAAGCACACACACATTGGTCACGGTTAACGATTTAGCAAGCTAGGTTTACAAATTCAAAATTTGGCAATTTTTAAAGGTTGACAGAATGTCAAATAAATTTAAACAAAGTCAGTTACTGTACTTATACTTTTGATGAAGCAGTGTTTCAGTGCGAAAATATTGGTTATGACTTAGTTACAAACATAGATTTGCATTTTCCAAGAGACAAGTCTTTTCTCAATGTATGGTCGCCCATGATTGCCTATTCAATCTTTTCTCTTTGTCGTTGTGCGTGGTATAATCATTTACCTAATCACTCTTCTCACATACGCAGAATGAAAGAGGACAGAAAGATCAAAGCTCTAATGTTTGGAATAATGGAGGGTGCCAATAAGAGAGGGAGATCACACAGGGAATGGTGTGATGATATTGAGGAGTGGCGTGGAAGCAGTTTACAGGATCTTAGTCACAGGGCAACAAACTGGAAAGAATGGCAGAAAACTGCGGAGATGGCATTATACGCCAACGGGCGATGAGCCCACGGTTAATGATGATGATGATGACTCTTCTCACTCAGATTCTAATAGTGAAAAATTAGTAATTTCCGCATGATTAGTGTCTGTAGTTGTTCTTTTGCGTCAGACTTTTTTTTGCGGTCCCCGATCGAATCTGTGTATGTCTATTTAATTAGCCTTACTTCATTAAGTGGGCTTTTGGTTAATTAACGGACTGGCTGACTACGTGCACTATTACCACCGCACTGGAGTGAGATTGATAATTTGAATGCACGGTCTAAATATTAAGGAAGAATAGGCCTATAGGTGGAACTGAGTGGGGAATTCTCGTGCCAGCGAATTTGTATAAAACAGCAAATTTATCGCTCCAGCATTAGCGTAAACTTGGACGAAAAAGTGAAGGGGCCCAACCCTATACATTCCCTTACCCATGACAGACTCTCAGAAAGTGGGGGGCTCGAGCCTAGAGGCCTAATAGAAGTTTACGTCCATACGCTCCAAACATTTTTGAAATCTGGATTATAGTAAAAAAGTCACTTTTCAATAATTTTAGAATTATGAGAAATAATTAATTATGAAAAACCTGAACTAATTTTACAATATTATAGAAAATCTCACTTAAATGCCTTTGTTTGTCCGTTTCAAAACATTAAATGATTTTTTTTTGAAGAATTCAGGTGGCAAACTGCTTACGTGAATATTTTAAAAAGTGAGCAGCGGCACCAAAAAGTTGAAAACACTGGTCTAAAGAATATACGTGCAGTGTGTGTGTGTGTGCGTGCGTGTGTGTCCAATGATTATATAAATTATACTCCATAGATGGGGAGTCAAAATTTGACAAAACCCTGAATCACAAATGTAGGCCTACTATTGAACAAGCATTTCCAAATATGCAGCCGGGCCTCATATTCGGACTGGGACTAGTCGTAGGATTTGTGTCAAGCAGCTGACTGAGCTGAGACCATGGGCGTCCGGATGGGGGTTCAAGGGGGTGCAATTGCACCCCCCCTGGAAAAATTGTAGAGTTATGAAAAAAGTAAAATTACTTGTTTCTTTCGTCACAAAACCTTGTTTTGCACCCCCTGGAAAATTTTTTCATTTCTTTCATCACAAGACCCTGTTTTGCACCCTCCTGCATAAATTTCTGCGGACGCCCATGGCTGAGACAATTTTCCGTAGGAGGTAAGAAGGGTGATCGGAACGGAATAGGCTACGTGAATGTGCGAGGAACTCATTGAGGATTTTTGTTGAAAATGTCAACATGCCCCTCCCCTTTTCTTGACTAATTCATTCGGAAATTCCAGCATTCATTCCAATACACCACAATACCTTCATACAATACACGCGTTATTCAAAAATTCCCTTACGTGCCCAATAATTTCACGCTACTATAAACGGTACTTTTCCGTTATCCGGACCCCATTGAAGAGATATTAGGGTTAGGGTTAGGGTGAGGGTTAGGGTGAGTGTTATAGTTTTAGCCTAACCATAACCCTAACCCTAACCGCCACCTTACCCTAAGCATTTCTTAGTATCTCTTCACTGGGGTCCGGATAACGGGAAAGTACCCTATAAACTATAAATAATTTAAAAGCGAAAGTGAAAGACAGAAGAATTCCTATTGGCTTACGGAAAATAAAGATATAAAATATTTTGTAGTTGAAAACTACGAAAATAAATAAAAACAGAATTTGTAAAGGTAAAATTTAGTTTATCTTGTTGTAAGGACAGTTCTGACTTAAATGGCAGTGAACGCAATATTTCATACATATTTTAAGGGCGCGATATTTGCATGATTTCATCATTATTATTATTAAACTGACAATTTTTGTGCGCCAGATTACTAAAATGTCAGGATCAAGGGCACATTACAGAGTCCAATAAAAATAAATAAAATAACAGTCATGAATGAATGAATGAATGGAAAACAGTGTATGGCAGAAGAGAGTAAGATTTTCTAAGCAAATAAGTCTTAAGATTTTTCTTAAAGGATGTCACAGAACAGGATGATTTCACAATTATAGGTAGATCGTTCCATGTCTTTGGCCCTGACACTGCAAATGACCTGGAACCGAGTGATGTTTTACAATGAGGTATCTTCATAAGACTTTGAGCATAGGACCGCAAGGATAGTTGCAACTTTCGTGATGTTGTCGGTACGAAATACTCCTGAAGGTAGGCTACTCTGGAGCAATCTGGTTTATGGACTTGAATGCAAGAAGAGAATGTTTGTATTCAATTCTCTCTCAAAATTTGAGCCAGTGAAACCGGTGAGTTAGTGGGGTGATGTGGTCACTGCATCCAGCGCCAAACACAGGCCTTGCATCTGCATTCTGCACACCGACTGCAGGCGATTCAACTCGTAGTCAGGTAGGCCATAGAGAAGACTAGACCCTATTACAATAATCCACTTTGGGCATGACAAAACATGTCACCAGACTGGCAAATTCAGTTGTGAGAAGGAACTCTCATATTTCTCTGAGCCTTCGCAATATTATGAAGCAAGATCTGACAGTTGTGGAGACGTGTGCAGCAAACGACAGTTTTGAGTCAAATATTACTCTAAGATTTCGTAGATGTGTTGATGCAGGGATGTTTGCATCTTTGATGTGAAGATCATGATGTATAAACTTAGTCTGATTCCAAGAAGAGCTGAACCACATTAAGTCTGTTTTACTGGATTCATTTTCAGTCGTTTTTTTCTCAGCCAATCATCCAAACCGTCGATACTGGTCTCCATAGCTTCAGCCAAATCAAGACTATGCTCTTTCAGGCGACTTGAATATATCTGACAGACGTCCGCATAGAAGTGAGACTGTAGACCATGCTTTTCAATTATTCTCTACTGATCCGCGGTGTACAGTAAAAATAGGATCGGACCAAGAACTGGTCATTGCGGTACGCCATAGAGGATCACCTTTGCGGTTGTTGCGGATCCCGGTAAGACAACTGACTGAGTCCTTCCAGATAAATAGGACTTGATCCATTCAAGCACTTTTTATGTAATGCCAAACGAAATCTTCAAACGATGTAGCAGACTTTCATGATCGACTGTATCAAAAGATGACATGTTGAGAAATGCAGAAGCACAAAGCACATCACGTATCATGTATGTATCATGTATCATGGATACAGAAAGGTCAACAATTCATTTCTTTCAGGTAAAACCTGTTGCATGAAAATTGAAATTTCTAAATAAAAGCCACTGTTTGTATTTACTTACATGTATGATTTGGTTTATAACAGATCCCAGAAACTGTC
This sequence comes from Metaphire vulgaris, assembly GCA_018105865.1. NCBI lineage: Eukaryota > Metazoa > Annelida > Clitellata > Crassiclitellata > Megascolecidae > Metaphire > Metaphire vulgaris. The sequence continues at coordinate 6,337,990 of CM030865.1, forward strand.
GAAATGGCGTCAACTGAAAAGGAAGCGATGAAACGACTTCGTGCGTTGTCAGAATGTTGCATCTGCCTGACAACCTACACAGATCCCAGAATGTTGCCATGCTTCCACACCGCCTGTCTGAAATGCTTCGAAGACATCCAGTTGAAGAATGGGAAGAAACCTGGAGATGTCTTAGCATGTCCATTATGCAGGAACGAGTTTGAGATCCCTGCAGTTGGAATGAAAGGACTTCAGAGAAATTTCTTCATAGAAAGTCTTATGGAGGTAACAAGCGCCTGGAAATTAGAAAATAAATCCAGACCCTGTGAAATGTGCAGCGCCGATGGAGATGCCAATGACGTTGCTGAATCCACAATGAGATGTTTGAATTGCTGTGAAAATTATTGTCTCCGATGTTCAAAGATACACAAGACACTTAAAGCCACAAAGGATCACACAATTGTTGAGTTAAACAGTGAGGTTAACGAAGAAGAGATCAGAAATAAGTTTCCAATCAGGAAATGTGTGAGACATTCAGATAGAGTGCTGGACTTCTATTGTTCCGATTGCAAGACAGTTGTTTGCGTCTCATGCTTTGTTGAAGAACATCAAACACACAAATGCAAAGATGTGACAACAGTTGATAAGGAGTTTCGTCAAAGAATTGAGCAAATTTTCACAAAAGTGTATGATCATAGGGAAGATATATTGTCAAAGAAATCTGATTTGGAAAGAAAGAAAAGAGATTTCTTGGCAAAAGTCTTGGAAACAGAGAGTGCCATTAGAAATAAAAATCAGCAACTTAAAGCTTTGATCGATCAACATACGGAAGAGGTATTGAGTGAACTTTCATTGCTAAAGCAACATCGGGAGAAGAAAATGGATGCAGAAATTGAAGAAATTGAAAGAAAGCTCGCAGTTCAGGAGAGTTTTGTGACGTATTGTACTGAATTGAAATCGAAAGGATCTTCGAGTGAAGTTTGTGGCAGTGTGGACAGTTTGGTCGCAAGAGCCAACGAATTAAGGAAAGAAAACGATGAATATTTGAGAGCACCAAGTAAATCATTTGATTTTGAATTCATTGCCACAGATCACAATGCTGGGAATATCATTGGAATGTTAACAGGTATTGGTTTATTATTATGATACTACGATAAACATCTGCATGTGTTTTTGAGAATCGAGATTTGTTTACAATTTGAAGCAACTTAGTGTAGAGAAACAGGCGTGGGCTAGGAGATATCGATGTAAAAATCAATAGTTTATTGATTTTAGTGCTAGAGCGAAATATAGACAATGAGACATCAATAAATGTGTAGAAGACCTACTTTGTTTGAGTAAGACTAGTCTTTGATAGAGCATATAGCTAAGGAGCGTATAGAAGTGAGGAAGGTGGTTTTACCTCTTAACCGAACTTCCAGACCTACCAATAATTCGTGACGTCCACAATGTTAAGAACCTCGGAAACTTCTGAGAGAATGGGATTGCGAAAGCATGACTGCAGGCAGAGCTTAGGTTGTTTTGATATTGTCGTTCCAAAGAGTGGGTTGCGTGTACAGTGTATTGCGGTATTTCAAGTTGCTGGTTAGGAGACTGGACCGCTGTGGCATTCGTCGTATGGATCGCGTGATCATGTACAAGCGGGTTCTGATATAATAATATAATATAATATAATATAATATAATATAATATAACAAGGTTTAAATTGGTTCAGTAGGGACTGCCCTGTGTGGAAACCACTGATATGATAGTTAATTGGTGTTAGGTACGTCTAAACTCTAAAGTGTTCTCTTGTGATGAGGAGATAACCACATGACATCTCGAGAATAATGTTCGTTGATTCTATTAAATACACGACGTTGTGCACTGTGAATATGAATCGCCTGTCATAAGTAATGGCGTAGCCAGGATTTTCCTAAGGGGGGGGCATGAACGACCATTCCCTACTTCGGAGGAAGTTGGGAAAATGCTGACAAGCAAAGAAAGGTCGTCACTTATTATTTCGCTTGGTTTCGTTAGTTATTATAGTTACAGTATATGAGCGCGGACATCTTATACAACTATGTTGATATTTTTGTTTGCTTCTTTCTGCCTACATTAAACCCGAGTTTAGCGCCCCTCTACCCACAGAATAATACGCAATAAAACATTTTAGTTAGCCAACCAGAGGGGTTAACCCTCAAACGTCCCGCTTCGCTACGCCACTGGAGGACGGCACATTGCAAGAGGCGGCCTTTACTAAGTTTAAGTTCCATGATCAGATAGGTGGCTCTCCAGTCTCCACGAGAATATGACACGATGTTCGACGATCCTAGGGTGTTTAACCAGCAGCAAGCAAAGCTTCACGAGAGGTACAGTGTAGCATAGAAGCTATTAGTGTAATTAGCTCCGAGAGCGATGTGAAGAGAAGGGGTATTCTCCTTCAAAAGCTCTTAACCGACATACCTCGTGCTTGGTGAACTCCTGTATAAAATCTGGGCGAGAGTCATCCTGTGTTGCAATAGATAAGTCAATGCTCGATTAGAGCTGGATGCCGCCAACAGTGCAGCGCATTTAACTACTGTTGGAAATTGAATCAATTATATTTAATAGCAATGTTTTGAAAACCAATTGCTGTTCAAAAATTTCCACGGAGTCTCGCAGGTACCGTTACCGTGTCACTCTCTAGTTGCGATCTAAACCGCCGAATTCTTAAATTAATTAATCCGCTGTTGAAATTAACCGACGCCGATTATATTATCCTAAAAGTTGCGTGCAGGTTATTCATTGGGAATTTACGTTTTTGTCTCTGTTCTCTGCTTTTAGAATCAACAGAAGACATCGGCGCATCTAATAGTTTCGCCGTTGCCATCAGACTAAGGTCATCTCACTCGATTGCCAAAGCCGTTTTTAGAATAAATTTAAGTCAACCAGAAGACGTTACCACCCTAGAACCACTGCCCGATGAGATTCAGTGTGGAGCAGCAGAAGTAGCAGCAGCAGCATTGTTTCGCAAATCAATCTTCATATGTGGATTAGGAGACAGAATTTGGAGATTAGATACTTCCTCTTCTAAATGGAGCAAATGTACTTCTCTGATTCAGGGCAGGCGATATCACAGCGTAGCGTTTGTTGATCATGTTTTGTACATGTGTGGTGGATGCTTGAAATATTCTTGGGAGCCACTCGATCATGTTGAAACATACGATTCTTATGATGATAGGCATTCTAGGGTTGGAAAACTGGCCTACGCTGTTTATAGTTCTGGAAACTGTGTGCCATTTCACACTTCACTCTATATCTGTGGTGGATTTGACGTCAATGGTGGAAAGGTCAGCACTGTACAAGTGTATGACACAAAGTTGAATACTTGCACTTTGCTCACACAGCAAATGCCCAGAGCATGCGTTTGGTTGCGTGGTGAATTGTGGCGAAATTTTGTTATTTTACTTGGTAAAGAAGTATGCTTTATATACGATATTCACGCACAAACCTGGAAAGTGAAAGATAAATTCAAGTTAGAAAATCCTTATTCTGGTGTGATTGTTAATGACGACAAGTTATTTGTCATCGGATGCGGAGCTAGTAAAGACGACGTCCAATGGATTCCAATTGCAAATATCTTGAACGATGAATTGATTGAATGGAAACATCACGCGAAATTACCATTCACTTGCTGTGAAATGGAATTTGCCTTTGCAAAGTTAGAATACCCTGTCTAAAAGGTCGGGTTGCGGAAGCTAATGTAAAATTTAAAATTTAAAATTTAGTTAGCCTAATGAGTAATTAACACTAATTAAGATTGAAAATTGAGAATGGAAACTTATCACTACACTTAATAAACCCGAAATGAAATTCGAATTTAAAACCGGATAGAATGTCGTAAAATAAGAAAAATATTCCCGTTTGCTGAGGATTTTATAAATGTTCTCACCTCTTCCTTCTTTGATTTTGCTATTTCCGAGCTTGCGCCAAATATTTTTTTGTATTCTTGTAGATGGCTATACTTAGCCTCAGTAACGTCTTCATCTCGCGTGTTATTTTTTATCATTAATGTGTTACTTATGGTTTAATTGATTGACTTTTGTTACATTCTATCATTGGAAGTGGCTTTTCTTTCTTGAACTGTTCTGAACAACTGTCAATGAAAAATTAAGAACATTGAGATATTAGATTTACGCATGCATGTGTTATTTTAATTCATACATAGTGTTTGTAGTGCACAAATTTTGAAGAACAAAAATTAATATTTGCACTGTCTGGCATTGTATTGTACGAATGATCGGAATAAACGTCTATTAGACCCCCCCTGCTTGAGCCCTCTCGCTTTTAAGGCTAATCTCTGGAGTTTCCAAAACCCCACCCACTATTCTGCAAGAAGTAACATATTTTCAAGAATGAAACATCTTGTCAATCCTGCAAGGTTTCATCATAGACGTACGTTAAAGCGTAACCAAAGTCTTAGGCCAGAGTTACTCTTAAATCAAGTTGCCACCTCCATAATCCACTCTCAGTTAGATTAGGCCTAACTCCCTCAACTACAACCTTCGCCCCTCTGACCCCCCTCGCTACGCCACTGAATGAAATCATAACATTAATCGATTCATTCAACAATTCGGTTCTTGTCGGTTAATTCACCGCCAATAGTTTATTCAATAGGGTTTAGGGTTAGGTTTAGGGTTTGGGTTAGGGTTAGGGTTAGTGTTAGGGTTTGGGTTAGGGTTAAGTTGGCTGTAATTTTACAGAAAAGCCCTTACATTTACCCAATGTTGGCGGTGAATTAACCGACAAGTACCTTGAATTAAAATTTTGAATTCAAAATTAATCGTCACGTGATTCGTAGTTTATGACGTATCAATGCTGACGTCATACATGATGCCCTTTCGTCATGTCTTATGGACGATTCAATTGACCGTTTAATGCCTAAATTTATTACAAAATCGTCAACCATTGACACGTATACTGTGTTGGTCCATACTTCACGATTGTCTGACAGGTTTAGTATGATCTGGTTGGATCGTCACACCTCACCAAGTACGGATACATGTCTACCAGCCACGTAATGGACCAGTGTTGCCCAGTGGCGCAGCAAGGGTTTCAAAATAGGGAGTGCACGCCGACATTTTTGACAAGTGAAAATGAAAAAGTGTACAAGCGAAAAAACGTCGCAAAGGAGTTCTTGGTTAGCACCTTCACACATTCCACACCAGGGCGTAGCAACGGGGGGGAGGGCTAAATCGGTATATACACCCCTCCCCCCAAAAAATCAGACTACCTTAAAGTTCTTAATGTGTTTTAAGATTTTCAACGGTTTTTAAGATTGATACCCCACCTCCAAATCACATTATACTCCCAAATCAAATTCCTGTCTACGCCCCTGTTCCATACTTAGCCCATTCGACACAATTTCTAAGCGTATTTGCGCAAATCTCACGACTGATCCCAGACAGGAAAGGGACCCGGTCCCCTTTTCCCTTCCTCTGACTGCGCCGATGGTGTTGCCACATAATAACACAACCACGCAGTTCACTCCTTGAAACCAGTTTAACTTGGCTGCGTCGGATTTGAAAAGCCTTTTCTTTCTTAGGATGAATTTGAAGATTTTGAACGTTCAAAAATAGTCGACTAAGAAACAGATAATGTTTCTAATTTTCCGATTGTGCGTCTGTTTCTGAAACATTGCTGTTCTTCAGACGAAGCCGGTATAGTATATAATAATGACCCCATATAATAATGACTCCTCAGTCATTATATATATACATACATATAATGACTGGGGAGTCATTATTATATGGGTGTTAATATAATATGCCACACCGGTAATTTTTGTTCAAAAACAGAAGATCAAAGAGGAAACACAGCTGGAGCAGCACCATAGCGGGTGTTCAACCGGCGTAGTTGACGGTGGTTGGCATGTCAACGATGACGCTCGTGTAACCCGATGGAACCGGATTTCCGGTGGCCATCAGGAAGTTCCCTGAATCCATCGTCTTGTCCGTTTCGTCGGAAATTGCTTCCGAGAATCGAGCGGTGACGTCACAAGAGAACGACGCGGATTTTCCGGCGGAGGAAGTCGACGACGACGACGCGACGCGCATGGATGGATGCGTCACGTGACCGCCTTTCGTGAGCAAATAGAAGGAATCGTCTCGCCAGCAGAGGTCGCCACTCGACGACGATTTCAGAACGGAAGTGGAAAGAGCGGTTCCGGTTTCGTATCCTCCGTCAGTCCAGTCGAAATCAGGCGCTGTGTGCTGAGGCGTGACGGTCACGGCCGAGTTGCTTGCGCCGCCGTTCTGATGCTTCAGCGCATCTGTATCCGCCGTCAGTCGACGTCGAACGATCACCGATCCACTTCCGGTGGGAAGTAGGTCCGTCGTCGTCGTCGTCGGCGAGTCGCTTACTTGTCTTGCCACGTATCGTTGGAACCACCAGCGGAGGCGAGACAGGCGGAGACAAACGGACTCCGGAGCGACGAATGGTCGTCAGCGATTTGGGTCGAGATGATGTCGACCTGCTGTTGACCCTGTCTGGCACACGAACTCAGCAGCCCCGCGCTCTTCTGCATCGAATCGGTCGAACTGGACGCGACGGATTCGGTCGATGCAACCGCGTCGGCGGTCGACTGTGACCCGGCGTCCAGTCCCTGAACGGGGTATCCGCGGCTCGAACACGGCGTTCCCGATTCGGTGACGTACGACGGAGGAGAGGAGGGAGACGACGAGGAGTTGATCCCAGAGTCCGAGTGCGCAGCGAGGCCGCCGGCGTATGCGGAGAAGGAGGAGTAGCCGGAGTAGTTCTGAGAGTAGTTCGAGTAGAGATTCAACGGAGCAGCGTGGATGCGAAATCCAGCGGGAGACGATTCGGACGACTGATCCGGCGCTGCCTGTATGATGACCGGAGACGGAGAAGAGGCTGGTCTTATGACGCTGCTGCCAAAGTACCCGAAGTATGCGAAGTGGTTGGGCGTCATTCCTCTCAGTTGCGAGTACTGCATGGCGCTTCCCGTATCGTCCGGGTACGAGTACTCGTATCCGTACCTCGGTAGCGTTTCGGCGCAGTGTGAGTAGCGTTCGTAGACGGCGTCTGTCCTGTCGACTGACGCAGCTCCGTTAATGTCGACGCCCTGAGAGTAACTGGCTGTACTGAGTAGGCCTGTCGTGTAGTACGGCTGTCCGCCGTAGGCCCTGATTACGCCGCACGCACTGTTGTTGTTGTTGTTGTTGTTGTTGTTGTTGTGGTATTCGGTCGTGTTGTTGGAGTGAGTAAGCTTCGTCGACTGGTGGTGATAGGGAGAGGGTCGAGGGGGTTTCTTACTGCGGTTGGATCTCGACGCCTTTGTTTGTCTGGTTCTCTCCGCAGCAGCAGCCGAAGAGGCCGAGGTCGAGTTATGCGAGGTCGGCTGGTGATGTTTGCTCGAAGAAGACGTCTGGTCCAATTGAAGATGAAACGACTTCGCCTGATGTTCACTTTCAACAAACGCAAACGGTTACAAGCATCTTCTTGCGTGTAATAATTATTATTCAGTGCATATTAGTTATAAGATCAAAAGAAACCTCTGTCTAAAAACTCCGACGCTCTTTCGAGGCTCTTGCAAAATGCTCATTCAAAGAACTAGGAGGGTTCATTGTAAACACACAGCGGTTAACTGTTCATAAGATTTCATATAGACACTCACTCACACACACACACACGCGCACACACTAAAAACTACACGCATCGCGTATACTTTGACGCTTAAGTTGGTTGACGCTTAAGTAAGTTAAGCAGTTGGTTAATAGTGCTTATAGGAGAATCCAGAACAATCTCTATGGTCACTGATCTATGCCCACCAGCTAGAAATCTGCTTCTGCCATTGGCGTCTATTAATAGGCGACAATGGTTTCTATGGTTTCTGTCCACCAGAGGGCGGAGCAACCGGAATTTGTTGGTAAACACTGGATACCTCTATATGACACTAATTCCTTCCAACTGGACCTGGTTCTAATTCGGTTGGTTCATGATGCGCCTTAGGTAGTGGCACAATAGAAGTTGATTGATGGATGGACTGACTGACTGACTGACTTATTGATTGATTTATTGATTAATTGAATGATTGATTTATTGATTGATTCATTGATTGAGAAGTTGACCTAAGCAGCAAGTGTATTCGTCCATGGCCCTGTTTAATAGTGAATGTTGCTGCGCGTACCTGACGACGTAAGTGACGCTAACGATGCAGTGTGGACGGGATGACCTGTTGTTGTGCACTATTGTTGAATAGCATTGCATCCAAATCCAGCCGCCATCTTTGGCCAGGAACCGGAAATAGCGAGTGGTCACCTGACCTTTAGTGAGTACTGAAAACGCAGCAAGCACAGCATTGAACGAACCTTTACAGCAAAAATGCCTTCTACATGTAGCTTATAGGAGTATCCAGAACAATCTCTATGATCACTGATCTATGCCCACCAGCAAAAAATCTGCTTCTGCCATTGTCGTCTATTAATAGACAACAATGGTTTCTATGGTTTCTGCCCACCAGTGGGCGGAGCAACCGGACCTTGTTGGTAAACACTGGATACCCCTATAGCAAAGAACGCAGTCGGCGGACAAAACAGAAAATCGAGAAAGTTGATTTCAGTCGCTGTTTGGCCAAATTTTTTTAGTCATCCAAATATCACGCAGCGCCACAATTTAGGGCAGTAAGTGAGTCGCACAGTTCCAAAAGTTTTGGAAACCCTGACCTTATAGTAATTTTAAAACTTAACATTATTTCGAAATAACGCTAGGAAAGCGTATTCCTACCATTTTTCTCTGAAACTCCACTAATAGAGAATCTCTGTTAAGAGGTCTCGGTTAAAACCTGCGTTTAAGCGATTTTGCCATTCTCATAGGATTTTTAAGACGCGTAACAAAGGTATGTTCCCGGCAAAATTTTAAAAGAGATAATTTTCAAGAAATTTCAATAGGCCTATCTATTTCTATCTTTTCGTCTCATTTGGAAAAATAAGAATAATTCTGCCTAATATATTTGTCATCTTTTTCATTCAAATTAAATCAGAGCTTTTTTGTTTTTCTATTTATCCAAAACTCAGAAGAATCTCTTCAACTAACGTTCGCCAGATGGCCTAATGGATTTTTTAAAATATCGAGTGCTATGATTTGGGTCGCGACACGTAACAGAGCCGCTGAAGTGGGTCGCGGTTGCAAATTGTTTGGGAAACCATGATATATAGGACTAGTAGGCCTATACGAATGCATCATGTAAAAATGAAATGTGTGCATTTCGGCTGCAGTGTGCCGTTAAATGTATGTTTCTTGGATAGCGTGTCGTATCTGGAAAAAGTATGGAAAGCACTGACGTAATACAATTTCTTAAAATATGACTTATGTTCTGACCCAACCGACCATAAACATGGAGATGTGTGACCCAACCCAATCCAACTCAACCCATGGATGGACCCAACCCATCTCCATGTCAGAAGCGCCATATCCTTTTAGTGTCTTGCCGCTGATGCTAATCTCTAATTGTACAGTACACTCGACAACAAATATTTTTGTAATTATTCTTAAGTTTCAGTAGATTTTATATTTCTCTGATTTGTGATCTGACACTAATAAACTGATTTGATTTCAGCACAAAAGACGAGAACAAGGGCGTAGCCAGAAATTTGATTTGGAGGCTTAAAAAACTTAGGGCGGGGTATATATTGTTATACATATTATATATAAAATATATAATATATATTCTATATATATATTATATATGTTATATATATGTGTGTGTATATAATATAGGCCTATGTTATACTGTATATACTGTATTATATATATATATATATATACTGATTTGGGAAGGTTGTATATATATATATAATATTATATATATATACCAATATACCCTCGTCGCTACGCCAGTGGCGGCTCCACCGGGCGGGTCAGGGGGCCCGTGCCCCCTATTGAGTGCCTGGCCCCCCAGTGGCCTCCCCAGTGTCCCCCCAGTTGGGACCCTATACTTAATGCTACATACATTAAACAACAAATGGTTGGCCCCCCATGATTAGAAGTTTCCACCCCAACGGCCCCCCACTTGCCAAATCCTAGAGCCGCCACTGCGCTACCCCCCTGGACGAAATGTCACTTTGCATGACACTCGGTGTATACAGCGAACGCAGCCATCTGGCGGCGGTGTCTCTTACGCGTGTGGTGAGCGAGTCGAAGGTGTAGGACGTCGCAGGCGTGGATGTAATGGTAGAGCGTCTTTTCGATCAGTTCCTGTGGCTCGTACCCGGTCAGCTGGGCCACTTTGGCGTCGAGGAATATCAGCTTGAGGTCGAGGCTGGCTCGGAACATGAACATGTTGTTGTAGAGTCGGACTTCGGTGATGGTGCTGCTCGGCAGAGAGTTTCCCACAGCCACGAGACCAACGCTCTGGCAGTAGTGATCGACGATAGGCAGACCTACCGGATAATGATGGCGAACTTTCAGGTAACCGCTACAGTGGATCACCTGCACGCAAAGATTTTTTTAAATTTAAAATTTAATTTATTTCTTCTTCGTCATACATATTACATATAGTAATAATATATCATACAGTAATTTCAAAAATTCAAACAAAAAATTATATTATCATGTAAAAGTTATACATTAAGAAGCATTGAAACCATATTCAATGAAGAGTCAGCAGAAGAAAAGTTGTTTAAATTGTGGGACGCTAGGGGGCGCTGTTGACGCTGAACTCTCTTTCTCTCTCTTTCTCTGTCTGTCTGTCTGTCTGTCTGTCTCTCTCTCTCTCTCTCTCTCTCTCTACGTTGATCAAATTCAATGGATGACAATTTTTAGAGTTCTCTGATCTCTGCTCTCCGGATAAAATAGCGCTAGAAAAGAAGCTGATTTGAATTCCTTTAGAAATCATTCTTCAGCCTCATCACAGTCCGTCTAAAAATCTCCATGGAGGGCTTGTCCATGGGAATGGTATTTCCAAGGGAATCCCATGGGAATTGTCCCACGGGATGGGACAGCACACATTGGTATGTCCCATGGGACCCATGGGACAGTAGCCATGTCATAGCAACTTGATCTACGTCAGAGTTACTCTTTTTTATTTTTTATCTCTTTAAAGTATTATATTGTATTCCAGGACAATTTATATAGAGCTGTAACATAGTTAAATACCAAAATCAAGAACGCTTTAAACCCCTTAACTGGGGACCCCGGATATATCCGTTCATTTTACATTGAGTTACAGTTAAATACCCAGTTAAGGGGTTAACAACGCTGACATGTCAATGAAAGTCCGGAGGTGGCGATGTTAAAAAGCTTGATGTCCTTTTTTCAGTCATGCATGTGCATCAATATTTTGTGGTGGGGCATAAAGTTAATACAATTTATACATTCTGTTGTTTCGCGTGTCTCTTTGTACATGTAGTTCTATTTTTCTAGACACTAAACCTAAACTTTCATAAATTTGATATTATAATTCATTTGTACAGTATTTCATATTAATATTCCATATTAATTTTATAATGGGAATCCCATGGAATGAGATGGATGGGATGGGAAAGGCAGGGCCTTCGAGAGAAAATACGGGCCGGGGGACAAATATTGATTCCGGGCCTCTTGTTTCAAAACCTTGACAAACAAAAAAAGGTTTCTTTTATCCTCATATTAAATAAATGCTGACAAGCAACAGTAGCGTAATTTCACACTTTTCTTGGGGGCAAGATAATTTCTTTGGCCAATTTAGGGAAAGTTTAGGCGATTTGGTGCAATTTTTGGGCATTTTTGAAAAATTGTGGGCAATTTTTGGCAATTTTGGCAATTATGTACATTTTGACATTTGTTGCAAATTTTTGGCAATTTTTGGCGATTTTTGCACATTTCACATTAATTTATTTATGTAATACATTATAAATTATTTCCTCATTTCCTTGGGGCGTAGCCCCTGTCCCCCAAATGCATCCCCTGACAAGCAAAATGAAAATAGGTCGTCTCATATTAAATAAATGCTGACAAGCAAAAAAAAGGTCGTCACTTACATCTTTTACATTGAAATAATTTTTTTCTGGTCAGCGCGGGCTCTTTGTTTATCGCCGGGCCCGGGTAAAAATGTACCCCTGTCCCCTCCTCTCGTCGGCCCTGGGGACAGGTATAAACTGTCATGGGATGGGACAGAAAAATAAGTCCCATGGACAAGCCTGCAAATCTAAAGCCCATTATACATTTATATATACAACTCAACCCTACAACAGCACTTCGGCTACTGTAAACTCATTACCCCCTACCAAACCATAATGTTTAAAACTATCTCATACTGTCCAACATCTTCTTCCGTTCATTTAGGCCTTTACCAAACAACGAAATGCTGTCTCAATTCTTGTATATTTTAAAGGCCTTTTGGGATAAATATTTTCCGGCACGCAATATTATGCCTGTGTAAACGTTCATTTTTGATCCAGTGGCGGAACCCGGGTTCAGGAATAAGGGCCACTGATACCAAAAACCCCGAAGGGGGCATCGACGCCAAGCCTCGACATTTAGGGGTGAAAAATATTTACGAGCAAAAAATGTCATCAAGGAATTCTTTTCACATTTAACACCCATCTATCGATTTCTTGAAATCATTCTACCATCGTCCGAAAATTTTCTCAAGTTACGAGAAAAAGAATTAGTTTCAAGGATTTCCGGTACGTCGTACCGCCTCCTACCGTCACAGAAAAGCATAACAGATGCATACATGCAGTGTTTAGTGACTGGGCGATAGAGGGGAATCTGGTGACCTTTGAACTGACCTTGTAACCAGCGGATGTCAACCCAGCGTTTCTCTTCGCCAAAACGCATTTCATCCGAACGAAGAAGGAACGTTCAACCTCGTAGTCTGACAACAAACAACACAACTCTGGCGCACTTAATTATTTCTCTATACGGCGTATGTATGCGTACACCAACCGCGTTCACGCCGCGGTCGCTTCTGTCGCCTGCGAATCTCTTCCCAAGCGTTTCGATAGCAAATTTGTGGATGCTTTTCTTAACGCTACAACAGCGATGGCCATTACCCAACCCAGTGGCGTAGCCACGGGAGGATTGGGGGTTAAAAATCCCCCTTGGACGGCGAAAAAAATTTTTTAATGTATTCCCATGCAATTTTTATTTTTTGAGGCGACTTTTGGCAATTTTTTGGGTGAAACCCCCCTTGGCGGCTATTGAAGAATTTTTTTTAAAACCCCCTTCCGGAAATCCTGGCTACGCCACTGACCCAACCCAACCCAATCTATGGGTTAACTCAACCAATGGCGCTCTCTGCGCTACAGCACAGTCTACTGTGTCTAACTTGTTATATTGTAACTCTGATCTTCGGTTTAATAAAAACAGCAAGATAGTTGTCTTTTCATTAGCGAACAAAATAAAGGTATCATAGAGAAAGTTATATACCTGAAACAGTTTGGTATCATAGGAAAGTGACTGCATGCAAAGACGCAACTTGGATGAAAAGGTGGGGGCCAACTCTACACCTTTTCCCTACTTTTGCTTGGCTTCTCATAAAGTTGGGGCTCCAGCAAAGCGGCCTAATGGAAGTTTGCGTCTGTGCCTAGAAGATTTTAGCATCACAGGAAGGTAATGTACCTGGAAGATTTTGGCTGAAAGCAGCTGGCGCTGGAAGTAACAGTGACGTCATCTCTTCGTGATCGTACGGATGCAGGTATTCGTAAATGTTGTTTCCGGTTAGTTCTACCTGGAAAAAGGAATTAACAGAAGATGCTTTTTGCGAAAACATAATTTAAGTATCACAACGACCTTCTTCTGTTTCATTCTATTTCTCCAACGTACGATCACTCCAAACATGCTGCAGCAGTTGATGGATGAATCAATCAAACAGTCAGTCAATCAATCAATCAGTCAGTCAATCATCGGAATAATTAGCAACCCAATCAATTGGTCAACGCGTTTTTCCCTACCATTAATATCAGCAGACAAATCGAACACACGGTGCAGTCAGTTGATTAGATTTGCGAAAGACAAATTCTGCCTTTGCATAGTGACAATTGTTCATTAATTCTGTGACAATGGAAGAGAGAGAGGGAGAGAGAGAGAGAGAGAGAGAGAGAGAGAGAGAGAGAGAGAGAGAGATTCCGAAGACAGAGAGTAAAAGAGAGAGACTGCGTGTGAGACAGACAGACAGACAGAGAGTGACAGAGAGAGGGGAGGGGTTAACGCTATCTAGAAAAGTCTCAATCGTCTCCTGAGTCGTTTCATTTGCCGAGCAATTACGTTAATTATTGATATTTAACTTTTCTGATGAGAAAAGCGTTTTATACCAAAATTATCTTAAATAATATTTTACGTTGAAATTGACAGCGAAGCCTTGAGCTCGCCCCTAATCCTCAGCATAAAATGCAGGAAAGTAAAGCAACGGTGGTAAACTACAGTGCCATCGTACATTGTACGATAATGTATTAAGACGGAAATCGGAGTCAGTGGAAGAATCAGGCTACAGATCCAACCGATGTACACCTTTGGAATTAATAATATTATGCTCGAGGCGGCTTTAGAAGAACAAGACCAGGAAAAGCGTCTGGACAGTTTCACTCACCTGTGACAGTCCCAGGTGAACAGAAACCGTTTCGGAAATGTAAAGGATTTTTCCATCTTGAGCAACAACGAACACGAAACCGTCAAGAGTCTAAAAACAAGAACGAAAAAAAGTTAAAATAATCAGAATAGTTTTATCTTCGGACTCTTTGCAACTCAAGTCAACATCATGAGCGGCGCGCAGAGCTACAAAATGAGGCCCTGGACATTGTTGGCCCCACGGGGTCCCGTGATTTCTTCTTGGGCGCATTCGCTCACAGTTACAGCAGTCTAGATACATAATAATAATAATAATAATAATAATAATAATAATAATAATAATAATAATAATAATAATAATAATAATAATAATAATAATAACTGGATTTTAAATGGTTTAGTATAATTTAGTATAATTTCTCTTGTGTTGAAAACCGCTGTCACTCATGCGTCCTTCTAATTCAACTTCTGTTTATCCGCAACAGTTGTTGTCTTTATTCTACAAAGAAACTGACGCAATTCGCTTTACGCAATGCTAAATGTTTTTGCCCGGAATATCTTGCGACGCTCGTTCGAAGACCGGCATGGACAGATCAACGGCTCCACCTTCGTTCCAGAACTCGAATTCAACTTTACGTTCCACCTCCGTCGAAGACCGTCAAGTTTGGAGAACGCTCTTTCTCGCGCGGAAATCCTCTCCTGTGGAATTCACTGCCGGACTGTGTGTCGTCCGTAACTTCCTTCGGAGAGTTTGCGAACAAGTTAAAAACGCACCTATTCAACATCTCGTTTCCACGTTTATTGTAAAGCACCCTTGACTTTGGCCCTTGTTATGTTACGGCGCTATATAAAATTGTCATGAACAATAACAATAACAATAAAGCATATTTTAGATTCCAGTTCTTCTTCATATAATTTGTGCACTATAATCATTATGCATAAATAAAACAAACATATATATTCTAATCTAAAATCGTAGTGTAAACAAGCTATTAAGGCACTTTACCAGAGCAGTAATAGAATGCGATTTTGATGCCCCATGATGTTCATTAACCCTTAATTAAGGGCTTCTGGAAATTTCCTATGTCAGATTATGATAAGTTATGTCCCTAACCAGAGCCGAATTATCGCTTTGAGTCTTTGCTATGACCGTCGTCGTCGGATATTATGAACCCTAGAACGTTTTAGGTCATTAGTCTGTGAATTCGACTCTTATTCGCTGACCCAAGGTTCTTTCCCAATGCGCGACTCTTCCGTCCGTCCGTCCGTCCGTCCGTCCGTCCGTGTGTCTGTTGTGTTTGTTTAAAGACGCGTCCGCATCAGTGGCGGCTCTAGGATTTGGCAAGTGGGGGGGGCGTTAGGGTGGCAACTTCTAATCATGGGGGTCAACCTTTTGTTGTTTAATGTATGTAGCATTAAGTATAGGGTCTCAACTGGGGGGTCACTGGGGGGCAGGCACTCAATAGGAGGGGCACGGGCCCCCTGCTCCCCGGTGGAGCCGCCACTGGTCCGCATCAAAGACGATGGGCGCCGAATTCTTCTGTCTTCGCTATTTCAATCTTCCAAACAGATTAAAGTGAATTAAGGTAGTTCTTTTGTTTTCGTACCTGCAATATTTGGGACTGAAGCTCTTTTTCTCTGGGTGTCGATGGAATAATTTGTCGACCCCATCCGTCTCCCAAGCC
The DNA here is from genome assembly GCA_018105865.1 of Metaphire vulgaris. Lineage (NCBI taxonomy): Eukaryota > Metazoa > Annelida > Clitellata > Crassiclitellata > Megascolecidae > Metaphire > Metaphire vulgaris. The sequence goes on from CM030865.1 coordinate 6,354,183, forward strand.
TGCAAAGAAGAATTCAATTATGTAAAATGAGTAAGAAGCGATTGCATTTCCATTCGGTAAAATCTCTTGTCACACCAATGGCTAATTAGGCATCACAAGACTTTGAGAATACGGGTCAGCATAGGCCATAGGCATATATCAGCATAATACAGGTTCAACGATTCAACCATAAAAATTAATAATAATAATAATAATAATAATAATAATAATAATAATAATAATGATAATATCCGTGACACTCCAGAGATTTAACGCATCATTATCATCAATAATTGATTAGTTATACGACCGTTAATTAATTTAAACTAATTAGTAACGACAAGCTACGCGTGACTTCTATGCATGCACAATATAGGCAATCCATTAGTTCTTATATACGCCGGGTTTTTTTAATCGAGTGGTGCAATAAATGGCAGAAGCTTTGTTGTGAGGCGATGTTCAATTCCATCAAATGTGCACGAATGTTAATCTTAGAATCAGATGAGTAGAGAATATATGTCCATAGTGTCTCATATATGCCATGAATGCTCTTTTGACTTCTTCATAGCTTCTTCGTCTACGTTCTCTTAGAACACTTGAACGATGCATCTTGCTCGTTAAAGCCGCGGAGTCAGAAACCCTTACACTTGCAAGTATCTGCCAAGACTGAATAATCGGGATACACAGAGCACTAACTTTTCAGTGAGATTGTTGCTGTGACTCTTTTATTTAAGAGAGATAAGTAGTAAGAAGTCGGTCAGAAGAGTTTCCAGTACTAGCAGGGAATCCAACAATATATATATATATACGTGTGTATATATGTAATAATAATATATATATATATATATATATATATATATATATATATAGAGAGAGAGAGAGAGAGAGAGAGAGAGAGAGAGAGAGATGTGGGATAACAATTTTAGAGTATATATATAATATATATACTCATGCAATTGTAGGCTTACATACATTTAGCAATTTGATTTTTAATGAATTCGATCACATTCTGTAAAATAATAAGAATCTTTTAATCATCTTAATAATTTTTAAAAGAACATACAGAAAAATTATTGAAAACAATTAAGCGCTGAAAATATGAGTGGGAGATAAGAGAGGACCACGCTCTCCCAAAGCGCTGTAGCTTATAAATTATAATTGGTCAAAGGTTTTTCTACAGGGGCAGTTCCACGTTGGGGATGACTGGGAAATCGTGGGGATGCACCCCCCCCCCACCAGCCCACCAAAATGCGTCTTCGATGGAAGATGATCGTCTAAACGGATTAGCCTTGACGTATATCCACACTCCACAGAGATATGGACATATCCATAGACAATGTCATCGACAAATTTGATTCCAGCAATTGAAAACTCAATTTTGCACTATGACTTTATACAACCAGACTAAAATTGCTTTTATACATTGTCAATTCTGAACATAATATTTTCTAAATCAAATCTACAGGTTTCTTCTTAACCGTTTACATATAATTCCTTTGACAGTTGCGGGATCTTCCAAGAAATTCATTGCACCCCCCACCAACTTCTAGAAATTCACTGCATCCCACCAAGAGTTCTTGGAACCGCCACTGGTTTCCTAAATTTGCATTACTAACGTCATATATGTAGGCCTGTGTAATCGTAATGTATTATGAAAGTTGTTCTCGTTCGCGTTTGAAGAGAGTTCAACGGAGTGAAGCGAATTAAGGAAACAGTCGCTGTCCATGAACGAGTGGCGCTTCATAATTTGAACTCTTTGTTACGAAATTGACCACAGCCATATAAAAGAAGAGAGAGAGAGGTTGCCAGGGAGAAATAGAGGTAGACAGACAGACAAACAGACGGAGACGGTGAATGGGGGGGGGGGGCTAACGGTCGCTTTATTAGAAGAGCAGAACCGACAGAAGGCCATGCTAGCATTGGGTCATATCTCCTAAAGGAGTGAGATTTGTTTTAATGCGATTGCTGACCGAGCTAAGCAAATACCCGATCAGTGCACAAAGCCCATGAGGTTGGAAGGGCGTCGGGGGGAATGGGGAAGGGGGTTCAGTTGGATGAATGGAACGAGGGACTTGATAGGCGGTCGGTCGGACCGAGGCTCACCAAGTCCTCTGTTCGCGAACATTGATCAGACGTTTTCAATGTGAAAAGGTCGTTTCGACAAATTGCCGTCAACGGCTTTAATCTCGCTGACATCGGCAAGTTTTTGATCGTTATCGTCTCCCGACCAGCGATTTCTGAATTCAGAATCATCGCGTCTGATATATCAGCAACGCTGTTTGACAATCGTCTTTCTGTCATCAACAAGTGACGCGACTGCATTGAAACCGACGCTGCAGTGTTCTTAAGTGCGAAATTGCGATGATTCGACAGCTTCTTCGTTCAGCGGAAGATGCTGTAACTGTTCCCCCAAAGGACCAGTCCCATAGAAACCATTGTCATCTTGGCACTTGACAACATTCGTCGCTTTTGACGACTAACGCTTCCTTCTCTGTTGCTTCCATTGAGCAGCGAAGAGCATTGTACGACGCCCACTTAGATACAAAACAAGAATTCCTACAGCTGCTCTTCAGCGAGCAGAAATGCTCGTTCACTCGCCGCCCACGCACGGGCGTCTCCACCAGCCAGCCAGGCAGACAGACAAACAATCAGAGACACTGACAGAAAGACAGACAGACGGACAGACGGACATGTTCTGTGGATATTGTTCCAAATATTGACTCCATTTTCACAAAGCTCAAAGTGCCTACTGTTTAGTCTGTTTATTGAGTCTAAGCTATTATCCAACATTGCGTTCTCATTTCACGAATTTAACCTTTGTTTGTAAAGTTTTCTGTCATTTCTTCCTATCTGCTGTCTCTCTTCTTGCTCTGTCTATCTTTCTGTTTCTGTGGCTCTGTCTCTCTCTCTCTCTCTCTCTCTCTCTCTCTCTCTCTCTCTCTCTCTCTCTCTGTATCTCTGTCTCTGTCTCTGACTCTCTGTTTGTCTGTTTGTCAGTCTGTCAGTCTGTCTCTCCCTCCCTCGTTGAATGTACCCGTAGTATAAAGAAGTGAAACTCCTGATCTAAAGCGTCGTCAAAATTTCTAACAATTTTGTTGCGTAAGTGTTACAATATTAATCTTTATATTAATCTTTATTTCGTGACAAGCACAGCATCAAATAAAAACCAAAAAATAGACAATAATAAACTAATAATAAACTAATAAAACACACACTTTAAGTAAAACAAACAAACAAAACTCAAATACCTATTCAACTAACATAACATTCATTCCATCATATCCATAACCTCAGACCTCAAGCACACATTAACTATACAGTCAGAAAAAATAGCGATTTTCCCTTATACTTCAATAAAAAGGATTGCTGCCGGTATTTTACTGCATCATGTGTCAGCTGCAATCCAACCATATCCCTTATACACTCGATTGTATCTTTACAGTGAACGTTAAATATTTTACAAACAGCCTGCTGGATAAGTCTATCCAAAGCATTTAACGTGCTTTTGTTGGGATAAGTTGCTTCAGTGCCATACAAAACCAAAGGCAAACAATATGACCTAAATAGATTAACACAAATCAGTTCTGAAGAAGCCGATTTTGCATGATGATATATGCTGTTAAAATTTCTATAGAATTTCAATTTAACTCCCGTAATAGAAGTTCTGAAGTAACGACCTGTCTTCAACACAACACCCAAATATCTAATCTCCTGTACATATGGCAAAGCAACACCATCCAAAATCAGAGGCGCACACAGACATGCATGACGTTTACCGACTCGCATAACCATTGATTTCTTAGTGTTAAATTTAAGATCCAGATCACGGGACTCCGCGGTACATATATCTAACATATGTTGCATCCCAGTAATACTTGAAATGCTATTTTTGCGCTTTTATAGCAAAATCTGTCCTCTGTGAGAAATCCACGTTCAATTAATACAGGAAACGTGCTATTCACCGCAATGTTTTCTGCTTTGCATTAATCTTAATCGAAAGATCATAACTAAATAGCAAAGACTATTCAACCCGAGATGTTTTTAGGAATGTTCTAGCGCCACTTTATTCAACTGGAGCGTGTCTTCTAAGTAGTGCTGTTATGGTTAACCGAACCGTACCGAAACCGCGGTTTTTAATTACCGTCCAAATTTGCACGGTCGAAAACCGCGGTTTCGGTTTTAACCGTGCCAATTTGGACGGTTATCTTTCGTAGAGAATAGCAAATACAATGCATGATTATGCGCGACTTTAAGTCATCTCTTCTCGGTTAATGCAATTAACAATAATTGCTACATAAGAGTAAACCTGCATAGAATTTACTGTATGTTTACTGATTCCAATAATGACGTCAGACTCTGACTCATCATAGACATGACACAATGGGAGTATCCAGAACACTCTCTATGCCCACCAACATAGCCAGTATCTATGCTGGTGGGCAAGAAATCTGCTTCTGCCATTGGCGTCTATTAATAGACAACAATGGTTGCTGTGGTTTCTGGAAACTTTCTGCCCACCAGTGGGCGGAGCAACCGGACCTTGTTGGTAAACACTGGATACCCCTATAACGACGTTTTCGCTATTTTTAACGCTTAAAAGTCGTGCATTCTAGTGATGTTTCAAAAACCGAACCTAACCGAAACCGCGCTTTTTGATCAAAATCGAACCGAAACCGACCGAAATTGCACGAGATGAAACCGTAGCAGTTCTACTTCTAAGCACACGCCGAATAGTGTCGACGCAAAGCGCTGTAGCTGCTCATTTTACGCTGAATCGGCGAAAAACTGCACAAAATCTGTCAAATATTATTCATTTATTTTTTAAAAAATCATGTATGCGATGACTAAATAGGAAAAGATTTATACTCACCAATGATCGCATAAATTTACGATTATGTTTATTTTACGATTATTTTGCATTATTTACACTCTGCTCCGGTGCTTAACTCGCTGTGTGTATACCTTAAATACCTTAAATATACTGTAGGCTTTAGGCCTATATTTCCTTCAGGGGCGTAGCGACGGCGGGGTATATCGGTATATATACCCCCCAAAATCAATCTATCTTAAAGTTTTTATGTGATTTACATGTGGTTATATGTGGTTTATATGGTTTATGTGGTTTATAGTTAAGATTTATACCCACCCAAAATATTTATACCCTCCCAAATCAAATTCCTGGCTACGCCCCTGATTTCCTTGCGTCGAGTCAGCGTATGACATATTTCGTATATTGGCTTAATATGGATTTTATTTTATGTGGCGTTATTTGCCCATACATACATATACAGATGTGATGCAGTTGACGCTGCCTGGCGATTGACTGCGTCCCCGGGTGCTCTGTTTGTCTTCGGTTTCGATGCCAAATGTAACATTTCCGGTGCTGCTTCGGTGGCACTCCCTGGCGCAGACAGACCGACGCCAAGGCCGTCGATAACCGATCACTGATTCCGGAGATGATCACGCGGACACACACGCAGACTCAGACGGACTCACGGCAGGACGTTCATACGTACGTGTACGATGACATCGAGATGTTCAAGCAAACAGGCGCTCGATTCATCAAAGCCACAGTGGGAGAGAGGATGACAACCGCAGATAGGCATACGCTCACGGATATGGTCAAACACACGCAGAAAGACAGACAAAGAAAGGGAATGGGACAAAAAGGCACAGAGAGAGAGAGAGAGAGAGAGAGAGAGAGAGAGCACAAAGAGTAAAAAATAAACAATGCCTCCTCGTTCGATTATTCTCTTAGTTTTCGGTCATTTCGGGAATTAAAAAGTTAGGTCAAAGGGAAAACAGAACCACATCGGAAGGAAGAAAGGAAGGAAGGAACGAAGAAAGGGGAAACAGGAAGACAGGAAAGTCAAACAGACAGCGGAGAAGAGGCAGCAATATGTACGCACCTCTGTTTGTTCTTTACCTTTGAATCAGGGTTCGAAGAATTATTGCCTTCGAGGGTCCGTAGCATATTCAACTAATTGATCTATTTGTAGAAGTCTAATCAGTAATTCAGAGCTAGCGAGGATAATAATAATAATAATAATAATAATAATAATAATAATAATAATAATAATAATAATAATAATAATAATAATAATAATAATAATAATAATAATAATAATAATAGAATATATGTTTATTATAATCACATTGAGTGTAAACAAAATGAACAATTGGTTGTTTTCAAATCGATGTCGAAGTTTCATTTAAACGTCTCAGCCTATATTGACTCATTCAGGATACGACCGTATGCTAGGCCCCACAATCAAATTCGCGTATTATACTGTACGTATTCTATGTACATAATGGGGGGGGGATTAGCAGAGTGGTAGCAACACTAGATGATAGAGCAGAAGGTCGCGGATTCGGTACCCGCAGGAGCCTTAAGGTCGACTCAGTCTTACTTGCTAGAGGGTGTTGGTAAAATGAGGAGCAGTTTTAAGCTGCGAGGTAAAACGTGGCTCTGGGGAAAGTAATGACAACCTACTCCAGATTAATGGATTATACCACCTACGTCGCCGATTGCCTAGACCGGAGATGAGCGCCGGAACCCAACGCTCGGACTCGAGTGCGGACTCGAGTACCTTTACCTTTATGTCCAAAATAAAATACAGTTATTATACGTATTTTAAGTGGAAAAATAAAATTCGCGTATTGTACTTAAAAATACGCTGGCGGTGGCTTCATACTCGAAATTATTTCTATGGTTCTCTGTTATAGTTATGTCATGTGAGGTAAGTAATGAGTTGCTACAATAGTAAAACTTTGCAATAGCAATTACTAGTCTACACGATATTACTATACAGGCAAAGCGTAAATTTTGCAGTACCTTTATGCTTATTTATTGTGTGTACTGGATAATTGATATGTGAGTTTTCATCAGTTCATGCATAAGCTTATTATCAACGGTTATATTGCGAGACAGCGTATTTTCGGCACTAAAATTTTATCGTACGCGTATTTTACGTATTTTATAATCAGCCGTAAAGCTACATAAGATTCGTACGGTAGAATCTTGGACTCGTTTAATTCTCTTGGCGTGGAACATCTGTCTCTACTAGGTACAAAATGGCTCTGGCGGTTTGAAGCCAAACTGCTATAAGCATCAGATGCGAGTATCAGAATTCTTTGTTTCTAGCTTCTTTGATCTTGCATTTGATGCATTTTCTCAGCGATGCACTTCTTCAAGTTAAGCTCAGTTAAGCAGCATCATTGTGACTTCAAACTCATCGCAGAAAGACTTAGAACAAGAACACGATGTTGCATTACGTGTTAATGCGTCCGTGTGTTTTAATTTATCGTCTGCGCTTGAACTGTTTTTAAGCGTAATGCGTTATTTTAGCCATACTAGCATGCAGTATGCGAATCCACCAGCTATATGCGTTGTTGTGGCACATGAAACTAGTTCTTAATGTCGCTCCAGGTAACCCGAGAGACTGACAGCAGTAACACCTGAGTTACCTGCAATCAGTCAACATCAAGTGATACCTGTTTCATATGACATCACAGCTGCTGATGCTTTTGAATATCGACTCGAAATGGTTTTTCTCTTTGCTCTGAAAGCTACGCTCAACGCTAACGATACGAGACGAAAGAAAGAGAGCCGGGATACGGGAGGAGGAGAAGAAGGAGGAGGAGGAGGGAAAGGCGGGAAGAAGGGCGAAGAAAGAGGAGGAAAGAGAAAAGGCCGGGAAAATGAAAGATTGACGAATAACTGGAAGAATGGAACGATGCTAAAGTTTCACTGTCCGTAAAGTCGTTCGGTGCAGGATACTGTTACAGCTTTTAAACAAGCTCTCTCATGCAGAGTCCTATACAAGTCACGGCAGACACGCAGACAGACAGACAGACGAGTAGGCAAACGGACAGACGGTCAGACAACGGGCAGACTGACGGGCGAACTGACTTGCCTGCAATTAACCAGGGACTGTAAAGATTATTTCAAGGCCTTGATGTTTCTGGGGCATCACCATTCGTTACACGTGTTATTTCATTATGTTGCATCGAATACTGGATTACTTTACAAGGCAGTAAACAGCATCAGAGAGAAACTATCTTCCGTCTTTTCCTCGAAGATGTTTAGCCAATATCCGTGCACAAAATTCAGAGTGGCGCAAAAAAACCGGACCATATTAAATGCAAGCCTAAATGTGACTAGTCCGGTTTTTTGCGCAACCCTGACTGTAATTCATTCTTATCTGGAGTTTGACAAGAGAGGAAGAGAGAGAGAGAGAGACAGAGAGAGAGGGGGAGAGAAATGAACGAGGGAGGGACAATGGAGGGATGGAGAGAGAAAGAGGCAGAAACAGAGAGGGTGTGTGAGAAACAGAGGACGGTTGTTGGTCGAGAGATAACGATGTGAGCAAATAGATTCAACTGAAGATTATTGGCCATTGTGGAACCAGTGCTAAAGAAGAAAACGAAAGATCTCTTGGAGAGAAAAAGGGAGCAGAGGATGGTGGGGAGCCCCAGAGAAACGGGAATTTATTATTAGTCTCATTTGCATAAAAGTCTCTTGTTCGGAATAAATCGTCTGCGTTCGTGAGTTTCTCTTGATCGACGGGATTTCTCTTCGACGGAATCGATGCTCTGGCGTCAAAAGGGAAGAAATCGTCGGTCGCCAGAGGGAGGAGGTCCTCCAACGGACTAATCGGCTGCGGCCGCCGCCGCTGCTGCTGCTGCTGCTGCTTCTGCTGCTGTTGTTGCTGCTGCTGCTGCTGCTGCTGCTGCTGGAAAAATAACGGAAGCGCAGATCGTATGCTGAACGGATGAAGAATGAAGGACGACGAACGCAGAAGATGCGCCTCAGAGAGAGAGAGAGAGAGAGAGAGAGAGAGAGAGAGAGAGAGAGAGAGAGAGAGCGAAAAATTCATCACGTGACACTCCTTGCATTCCGATCACTTCGATTCCTTCTCTCTCTCTCTCTCTTTCCCCTCTCTCTCACACTTTTCTCTCTTTCCCTCTCTCTACCTGTCTGTCTCCTTCATTATTCCTCTGTCTTTTTCTCTCTCTGTCTCTTTCTCTCTGTCTCTATCTCTGTCTCTTTGTCTCTCTGTCTCTCTTTTTGTCTTTCTCTCTTTCTCTTTCTCCTCCTCTCTCCTATCTCTTTCTCGTTGACTCTTTATCTCTCACCCTTTCTCTGTCTCTGTCTCAGTCTCTCTCTTTGTTTCTGTCTGTCTGTCTGTCTGTCTGTCTGTCTATCTATCTCTTTCATTCTCTGTCTATCTCTTTCTATCTCTATCTGTCTGTCTCTGTCTCTGTCTCTGTCTCTCTATCTGCCTATCTGCCTCAAGTGCCTACATAGAAGTATTCTGAACAAGATGTTGTTGTGTGACTGAGTTGACCATCCGAGGATTAACCGGTGGACAATTGTCCGTCGTCACAGACCGACTGATCGGCGTAGATTAGAGTCCGCCGCCGCCGCCGCTGCTGCTGCTTAGTAGAGACGGCGGCGAATGGCGAAGGGGCAGGAGGGCGGGCGGGGAAGGCGCCTGGCTGGGGAAGGGCTTTGCCAATTGCTTTGCCTCCTCAGATGGGAAACTAATCGGATTAACGCAATTGATTTGAAGTCGCAGGAGAAACAAGCGACACACAAGCCTAGACGACGAAGCAGCAGGAGCATCAAAAGACCTCCTCACACTCACTACGACGCTACGATTATATTAAAACCATAAGGAGAATGAAACGACGACGACGACGAAGAGACAATATCAAGCAGTCCTGAGTGGATGGAACGCCAATACCCAATACTCAACAGACAGCAATTCTACACAACACTGCGACGTGCAGACAAACTGAAGATCCACGTAGACGTACAGACAGCGACATGCAAGCGCAGATGCCCAAATAGAAGGCAGGAATCAATAGGTGTATAGCTGTTTCTCATGTCACATAATTTGACAAGATTTTAAAAATTCATGTCAAATGTTTAAATCCAAAGAAGTAAACATCGGATCAATTGAATTGCCCTAGAATCAAATAATCAACTGAGTTTTCATATCAAACAGTCCAGGGCGAACCCGGAAGCCCTGGCCAGGGGCGGATTCAGAGGCGTCATTTGGGGGGGGGGGCTGGGGGGCCGTCCCCCCCAAGAAAATGAAAATATTAATTTACAATGGATTAATGTGCAACAAAAAACAAAAACAGGGACGTTATTTGCGTTTGGGGGGGGGCAAAAAAAGGTCAGCAGCCTCTAACGCCCTAAAGGAGTACTTGATGTCGAGTAACCTGAAGTAAATAATCGTAAAAATGGGCTGACAAGCAAAAAAAGGTAGTCAACTTTTTTGGAAACTTGTCAAGTCGAAAAATTTAAAAAAAATTGAAAAATTTTAAAAAATTGAAAAGAAAAATTTTAAAAAATTTCTCGCCCCCCCCCCCAAGAAAAGTGTGAAATGACGCCACTGGACGGATTGGAGGCCTGTCGACAGGGTGGGCGATGATCTCCCAAAACGCATGCAGGCTTGTCCACGGGACAGATTTTTCTGTCCCATTCCCATCCCATCCCATGGCAATTTATGCCTGTCTCATGCCATCCCATGCATCGTCCAATGGGATTCCCATTATAATAATAATAATATGAAATATTTATCATGTGTAATACAGTTCAAATGAAATTATGAATTATGAAAGTTATGAAAGTTTAGGTTTAATGTCTACTAAATAGGACTACAAGTACAAAGAAACATGTAAAACGACAGAATTTATTGACTACTTAACTTTTATATCCCACCACAAATATATGACGAAAAAGAAGTGTAAAAACTTCAAACAGGTAAAAAATATATAAAAATATTAGGAGTAGCTCTGTCCCATGAGTTCCATGGGATGGGACGGAACAGAGCTGCCCCGTCCCACGGACAAGCCTGTCAAAACGGTTATGAGGGGGCTGATGATCTCCCAAAACGAGAAGATTTCGAATTGTCAAGTGTACGGACGATGACTTGTCGGCTTCATTCAAGACTTCATCATGAAAAACGTTTTTCTGCCAGAAGCAAACGTCCGCCAGCCCATAGCAGATGCAAAATGTCGTT